>JAVFBZ010006159.1:0-30805 GCA_032466195.1 Katharina tunicata
AGGATCACATATAAAATTGACAACTGGCTTTATTAATGACATAGAAAGTTTATCAACACCCGCAGCACAGCTTTTCAAACTACATAATATTTTATGAATTTCTTCGGTTGTGCAAGGATTAAATGTAAAGGAAGATTTGTTAGGTTCATTTAAGTAGTCGGTAAAGGAAACTCCCACAGGTGGTACCTTGGATGCTAAAATGCTTGATTTAGTAGTTTAATCTGTGCTCAAGGTTTTTTTCCACATATGCACGGCGTGGTATGACCAACTTTTAAAAACGACAGTAACACAAACTGTGAATTCACTTATTTTTGCTCTTTTGGAAAGCTGATCTTCCACAGTCGGTTGTGGGTCGGGACTTCTAGTTCCCTGGTGCTCTCTCAACTAAGAAGCGTCATAAGAGGATTGTTTGTGATCTCCGTTGTATCTAACCAATACGCTGTGTCGTCAGTGTCTTCGTCGGTGGTTTCATTCGGTTATAGGCCTACAGCTGACACGTCGCCATGCATGTATAAGTAAAATACGTCAGCGTAAAACCCCAATGAAACGAACAATCAACCAGTGCTAAGAATGGACCAGAGATCAAAACATTCAGCCCAAAACTAGAGGGATATAATCTAATGACATCAAACTTCATAACCATCCTTCAGATTTACACCACTTGACGTGTACATTATTTAATTATCCGTACATGTTTTATCTTAATTTTAGTTCTTTGGATTTACCGGAAACGGATTTTTACAACACCAGTCCTCTTGGAAAACATTCTAGCATTGCCAGAAGTAATATCTATCAAGTAGAGATTAATCCCATGTACAGTACACGGCTATGGAGGAGAAATTACATGGATGACGTGCGCACTGGGTATTACCCCGCCTATCATGAACATGACGACGTCCAGGAGCGAACAGACCACGCCCCTGACTCTCGCCACACCTCTCGCGCCCCTAGCAGAACGGAACAAGGATCTAGGAGGTACGACACAGGTCCACCGCCGCCGTATCCGGATGGGGATAGGGTGTCTACATCGTCAGGGGAAGGTCCAAGTGGAACTCAGTGGCTTCGACCAACAGGGTAAACTCAGTGACATATAATTTGATCTTAATATATTATTGTCTTTTGAGCCACCTCATGGCTTAGTTGTTTAAGCGTTGGGTTGCTTGAGTATGACGTTAAACCCCAAGCAAATGAATAAATACAATGTTTCCTTACTTCCTTCGTCTTTTTTATAACCTATGCATGTTTTGAGTACAAGCCCTTGAGTCGACTCATTTGAGCACAGAATCAACCCTTGGACGTACTATATAACTATTATAACCTCAGCCCCATTATCCACTCTATCTAAAACATTGTTGTCCCAATTAAAGTAGCAAAAATACTATAAAAATCCCCACGTTTTTGGTAATAGTAATTAATGTTTTCTTCTTTCTTTTCAGGCCACCCATAAATACTCTTATTTATAATTCCATCAAATGGAATCCGAACAATATGAAGTGGCACGACAACTTTAATTATTTGAGGTAAATTACTCGATTTTCTAAACATCGGCTTTAGGTGCATTCACCCGTTCCAATTCGTAATAAACGCTGCAGGGGATCCCCCTTTATTACAGCGATTTGATTGGACTAAAAATAAATCGCGACCAATCAAAAGATTGCTAATTTGTGGAAGTCAGTATTGCAAATCACATCACGTGAACGCACCTTAGGCTATTCACTTTTGACCTATTTTACACTGCTAGGTAAGCCTATGTATTAGTTTGATCCAGCATTTGAATTCAACATCTTAACAAAGCATCTAAATGTCACATGCTATCCAATTTCGTCGTTTTTACACAATGGCAAAGTCTTCAGAACGGCGCAATAACAGCAGGTATAACAATAAATAAATAAATGATATTGACAAATTGTCACGTGAGCAAAAGCCGCACTAATTAGCACAGCTCCATGGGAAAGAATATGACATTTTCCAACTTCCCTTCTGTTTTCTCTTTTTTCTAATGCAGGATTGATTTGAAAGACAAATACCCCTTTTGGTCGAACGTGTATTTTGTGTGTTTTTGATTGAAGACTGGTGATTAGCTAATCATACACACTAATATGCTATGAAATGTCCATGCATGCGTCCCATCTTTGGATAACAGTCAACATTCTTCCGACTGATCCAAAGTGCCAATAAGTTTATTGTTGCCTTTCATAATATTGTATTTCTATGAAAAAGAAAAAAAATCTTTGATAATTTTTTTAATATTTTGTAGGGATGGTCGTTTACCTCGGTATCACATGGACGAAACAGGGTTAGTTTTATTGTTAATAGTTTTACGGTCATTTTGCTTATTGTTCCAATGATAACGTTTACCTTTGACATCGATAAACTTGCCTAAAATATAATTGATTTTTGATTTTATGTCGCTTCGTTATCACTAGTTTGTGGTTGGCGTGAACTTGGTGTTCTTTGGAATTAGAGGCTCCAGGAAGCAGACCTGTGAGCGAAGTTGCGTTCAGAATGACGCAAATCCCCAATCAATGAAATAAATAAAAATAAATGTCATTACAGTGAGTTTTCGGCGAATTGTTTCTTTGTTTGTTTGATTGGTGTTTAACTTCATATTCAAGACTATTTCACCTATATAACGACTTATTATTAATTATTAATTTGCGTTGCCGGTGTATGGGGGAAAACCGGGAAGAAACCTCGTAAAATCCACCCCGCGAACACCGCAGGAGACCACGGAGACACGGCGCGGCCCCTTCGGTGAATTACGCCTTCCTTATTCATTATAAGAAGCTCTTTTGTGATTTAAGAATAACCATTTAAGAATAAATGCAGGTTATCCCACACTCTTAGTAGTTATAAGTAATTATTCTTATTTTTACAAGTGTTTCTGACTGCTTTTTCTTATTGTCATACTCGAGGGTATTTCTCTTGCACCACAACTTCAGACTTCTACTACTGTTCAGTGGGACACAAAGGAAACTTTGCAAAATCACCTTGTGCTCATAAGCCAAATGATTTACATTTTCTTACGAACCGCGTATGGTCGCGCATTAGCCTCATGAACTTAGGGCGATAACGAAGCCGATTTGTTGTGGTGTCCTGTTCATCTTTTTGTAAATGAGCTATGGTGGCTTGATTCTAGCCAGTGTTTAGGGCGGTTTCCTTTAACCGTTGAGCTGGAACGCCGTGACATGAGTGAAATAACCTTAACAACTTCACGAAACCCCAATAAAAACATCTGTAGGACTTTGTTTTTATTGATTTCAGATTGTTCAAAGGAAATTGGCCGCTGTTTTAGAGGACTGTTCCACCAGTGTACTGTGCTTACCGCGCTGTTAGACAACATGACTTGCTGCACAGTTCCAAAATGAATTTGTCTAAGTTGAAACAGGTGACTACGTATTGCATTGCGAAAACATTTTACGTGATTCAGAGGAAGCTGCGTCTGTTTAAAAAACATAAGCACCAGTCTAATATCAGTTGACTATACGATGGCCTGTTAGACAATTGGAAGTGGTCCAAGAAATGAGCACGGGTTCTTTAAAACAGCTGTATGATGCGCGAGGTGTTCCTGAAATGCCCAAATAAGGGACAGCGTTCGACACTGCTAAATAACGTTGATCTTCCTCATGGCAAAGCAGGGTTCAGCTGACGCAACAGCACAAACATGGCGGTGATGATTATTATAGTTATTGGCGTTTTCAATCCAAAGTAGGCTTATTTACACCACAGCAGTTTGTATCTATTTCAGACAATTCAACAGTTTGGTTTAGTTACTTAAAAAATAAGTTAGAAGAGTTTTGTTGACGAAAACGAACAATGACGTAGGTCAATAAAGTATAACATGTGATGTAACATTGAGGGACCTCTGGGCAATATTGCTACGATGCCCTCCTAATAGCTTTTTTAAGGTGATGTGGATTAGTCGTTGGATTTTGGAATTCATCAAGAAGTGAAGTCATTTCAAAAACTCACGATGCGATGAGTGAAAAATGTTGTGCCATACAAGGTAATTTCAAAACACATATAATGTTTTTTTTATATTTTGTCGGAAAATGAATTTACAAATTGTGATGAACTCGTGAATATGTTTAAAATACATACACTTTTGGCTGTGAATGGACGTAGAACTCATCTATATGCTTTGTGTGCTATCTTTCCGTGATTCAAAACCCCAAATGCAGTAATCATGACTGGTAATTGCCGACATTTCCAGATGGCAGGAAATAGAACACCGCGTCAGTTGGACGCTTTAAGCTCATTGGCTAAGAATGGCCACGTTTACATAAAGGGAGATAATCTATTTTTTTTAAGTTTTTAGTTTAGATTTGGCATCCGTTTTCGTACACAGTAATACGAGATTATCGTGCCTAGCAGTGACATAAAACCTGTTAGTATGGAAGAAGTGCAAATTAAAGTAAAACATTCCAGTGATTTAAAAGCCCAGTTATGCTAAAATCTTTGGAGTTAACATGATGACATTGCATTAAGAAATTATTGACCTCGTCGATGCTGTTTTGTCAGGGATCAAAATTACGCGTTACCATAACCATGTTAATTCTCGTTGGTCATTGCAAGATACAACAACAGTTCCATAACAGAACTGCTTGAATGTTATATTTAGAAATTTTGCAAGTGACAGTTTCCTCAATTTTGGAATTTTCCTTTTTAGCTGGAAAAAACCCCTCAGATACAATCTATCTTGAAAATGAGGCACATTTGTTCATGTATTCATGCCAGTTCAACACAAATATTACCGTTTCCATGAGGATTTATAAATTAATTTTCGATGTTTTTAGTTTATTCAAAAACTTTTTATTTTGGATTTTTTGCAAACATTTTAATATAGAACAAAGGGTGATTGATTGATTGATTGATTGATTGATTGATTGATTGATTGATTGATTGATTGATTGATTGATTGATTGATTGATGGATTGATTCGTGCTCAAGAATATTTCAATTATTTCATGTGTATGTACTCCGACAGCAAATAGCAACACTAACACATCCATAAAATATGAATGACAGAACTAACGGAGGCTACTCGCTAACCTCACTTCTTTACCTGGAGACAGAAATGTTCTGCATAATAACAAACAATTACGTATATTTAACTTTTAATGGCAACTTGACTGTTCGGTTGAACTTCATGTTTAAGTTTCCATTACAAGCTGTACATTATTTTAAAGTTATCATTAAAAGTTCCTAAAACATCGCCTAAAGATGTTGGTTTGAATCTTTCCAAAATATTATATTTTCGTAAAAGAAATGAAACACTCTATGCTTCGGAATCATGTTTAGTTGATTACTGGACTTTTCTGCCTAGTTTTTTTTTTAATAAGAAATAATAAAAAAGATTCAATATCAAGTGAACAGGCGCGGTTTATAGCCGCGGTTACAGGCCCAAACATTGGTCGGTCTGAGTCGGCTCTGATCTCGATCAGATTTGTGTTTGCGTTTACACAGACAGAACAAGGTGGACTATTCTAGTTCGGATTAGAATAGTCCGGCTTTTTGACCCACCAAATTTGATGGGTAAACAATAATCTCCATCAGTTTAGTTCACCTACAGGTGGCGTTCTTTGAATGCCGTAACGTTTTCTTGGAATGCCGTGACGTTTTTCCATTGTGTAGCCGCTCGCTATAGCTAGCTGACTGTGTGCCAAGATTCCCTCGACGCTTGCTGACAGGGCTGTGAAGTGCCGTGTAAACGCAAACCGTCATTAATTGGCAATCCAAAAAAAGCCAGCTTTGATGCGGATCAGAGCCGGCTCAGTTAAGTTCACCATTTCAATTCCTGTGTAACCGTGACTTATATTAAATAATTGAACTGCAGATTGAGTTAAGCCATGGAGATTCTCGAGATCATAACCTCGCATAGTTAATATTAGATGTATATGTTTGCGTCTGGTTGAAGACTATAACCGGAATTTAGCTATCAATAATACATAACTGACTAAATTGCCTAATTGAATTACATATTGAGTTACACGGATAATCAAACCAATGGGAGAGCCTGAGAGGTATATAACCTTTTGAATTTTATCAAATGAAGATATTTTCTCATCAAAAGAAAGCAAAGGATAGTCAAATATAAGTTTATTTGGATCAACAGACTGAGTGAGTTAGAAAAATATGAGTGTTTTATGTCCTTTTTATTAGTCTTGACCTATCTTAATGTGTGCTACTTGTGAGGCACGGAAACCTTTACGTTACTCAACACTTTATAGACAACAACTTCTGGGTTATCATATGCTCAAAGTATATGTGTGAGTATATTTCTTAGATGTTCAAGCAATGATTGGTGTATCTTAACTGACGTGTAATGTTCGCCATAACAACAGAGCAAAACACGTCACATTTTGTAGCTGTATTAGTGTGGCTATATACCGTTATGCACCGCCATATATGTGAATGTCCTTAATCACGGCGTTAAACACCAACCGGCCAATCGATCAAACTAAAAATCAATCGATAAACAACAAATGTTAGACAAAATATTGCTGAATACCGAACTGAATTACATAATGTATTTAAGGGTTTAACGATCACGTCAGAAGTGTCAAACACGCAAGATATCGCCGATTAAGAGGTTTTAAACGTCATTCTATTCAGATAAAACAAAAAAAAAGTAAGTTCTAATACGTTACAGCAGTTTTACACGCCAGAACCAACACCTTTCTGCTTTCTACGTTTTCAAGTATATTTGCAAAGGGGACGTAACCGGGAGAGAATTATAATTTATTTTCACTCTGTATAACACGAAAACTTTAGCCTTATGGCTATCATTTGTATCTAATCAATGCAAACATTTAGTGTATACATTGTATCTGCGACGTTCAGAAAATCTTTACAAATTATCTACTAGCTTTATCAGATGAGGACTCTGTATCTATGTCTGTATATGTTTGAACAAATATCTAATGCCAAGGTCCTTTCATATCTGGGCCGACATAACTCTAAAAATTCAATCACTTTAAATTTAGTCAAAATCATACTGTTAGATCAAAGCGCTTGATGAGTAAGACATTGATTTATAAATATTGTTATTCGCGGGATCGAATATTGCATGGTTTAAAGCCAGCAGTATGTCTTTAAAAGTGTCCGCGGGAAATTAAAAAAGTATCATCTTCTGTCAACAATAAAATGCTTAATTTACCTATATTTATTTATATGATTGACGTCCAATATAGTACTCACTTATATGGTGACTTTTCGTTGCCGGTACATGGTGGAAAACCGGTAAGAGCTTAAAACCACTTTGCGATCTCCGCGATATCTTCCATTCTATACCAAGGCTCCATGAAGGTTCCAACCTACGCCGGCTACATTGTGCTCAGCAGTTCAACCCTCAAGCACGTCAGCCACTACGGAGTCCTCCTTGTTAACTAAATCTTGCGTCCAAAAATTCGGGCGGGCTAATGAAACTAGACTTTGCAGATTTGGACCAAGCCTTTTCATTTACAGTCAACGGTTGCAAAATGGACACTTCGGAAGGCACTTCGTAATATATTTGTCTAGGAGATAATATTTGTCTCAGACAAAAGGATATGACGCCTTTCCCTTAGCTGAAAACGAGTGGAAAACTGAGTAGCCTCCCCTGACCACGCTATCCTGGAATGTCAGGAACCATGAAATGTTTATTAGGCCCTTTATACATGTACCAAAGGGCGACAGATAGCTTAGACCAATCCAGTTCAAGCAATTGGTTCGTTTGATCTGGGTTTTACACCGTATTTAAGGTTATTTCACTTATATCACGGCGTGCCAGATCAACGGATGAATAAAATCATTATGAACAACATACACTGACAACAGACAAGGACGCCACTAGGCAAGGACAGGACTTCAAAACGTGACACCACAACAAATCGGCTAAGTGACCAAAGAGCACCAGGGCACAGGAAGCTCCCGCCATCAACCCGCTCGTAATTGGAGGTGGCTCAATAGTTCTTCTGCATCACCAACAAAGCGAGCCACGGTGTGGACTGTCACCAGCCGGTTGGCCTGCTTATAGCTTCCTCAAGTGAACGAAACAAAATGTAACATTGCAATATGTATACTATTTATTAGAGTAATTATAGAGGATAGGGGTTATAATACTCCTACTACATAACATCCAACATCGTTCAGTGCGTATTTCTTCCTGTTAGATTTGTGACATCATTCTTCTTTCTATATTTGCGGACACAACTGATGATTAAACATGATGTGTCGACGCAGACTTAAAATGTGAAAACAAATTATATGTTAATGAACATTGCTAAACCAAACGCCTGTTGTTGTTGCGAAATTCTCCTGGTCAAAGTATTTTCAGTTGATTGCGGTGAGAACGATTGCAAGTTGTGAACGGTTCAAATCAGTGGGTAAGTTAACCATGCTTATTAAGAAATCCATAAAATGCTTGTTGATTTGTTATCGCTTGTATAGTGATTTTGTGCCGTACACCAGTAGCCTGTTGCAGTTAAAAGATAATCGTTCATGATGTTTTATCAGTAATTCGTATCCCCAGCCCCTAGCTGTTGTTGTCGTTGATGTTGAAAGGTTGTTGTTCGTGTCAGCTTGACAAAACTGACGTTTGCTCAAAGACTGTTTTTGTTGTTATAGTTTTGTTGACAGCAAACCGTGACCCGGAAGTCTATTGTTGATAAATGATTACTGTTGATACTATGTCTAGCTATTTCATAATTTCTAATTATTTCAAAGGATAATTCGTCAATAAAGGAGATTCGCCAAAATCTGAATGGATGAAATAAAACGAGATCGTGAAATGACGCTGAGTCTGTAAAATATTCTGGAAATGTTGTCGACTGCAATTTAATGGCTTAAGATCTTTCACATATTACACTCAATGTTTGTTGCCTTATGTCTGAAGCAGCATTTACATTTAACCTTTGAGGTGATGTCATCACGACATCTTGAAGGCCTGTCTCTAGCGTTTGTTTGTTTTGTTTGATTGATGTTTAACGTCGTACTCAAGAGTATTTCACTTATATGACGACTTATAATAAATTATTAATTTGCTGAGCCGGTTGTTGTCGTTGATGTTGAAAGGTTGTTGTTCGTGTCAGCTTGACAAAACTGACGTTTGCTCAAAGACTGTTTTTGTTGTTATAGTTTTGTTGACAGCAAACCGTGACCCGGAAGTCTATTGTTGATAAATGATTACTGTTGATACTATGTCTAGCTATTTCATAATTTCTAATTATTTCAAAGGATAATTCGTCAATAAAGGAGATTCGCCAAAATCTGAATGGATGAAATAAAACGAGATCGTGAAATGACGCTGAGTCTGTAAAATATTCTGGAAATGTTGTCGACTGCAATTTAATGGCTTAAGATCTTTCACATATTACACTCAATGTTTGTTGCCTTATGTCTGAAGCAGCATTTACATTTAACCTTTGAGGTGATGTCATCACGACATCTTGAAGGCCTGTCTCTAGCGTTTGTTTGTTTTGTTTGATTGATGTTTAACGTCGTACTCAAGAGCATTTCACTTAAGATCTTTCACATATTACACTCAATATTTGTTGTCTTGTGTCTGAAGCAGCAATTACATTTAACCTTTGAGGTGATGTCATGACGACATCTTGAAGGCTTGTCTCTAACATTTGTTTGTTTTGTTTGATTGATGTTTAACGTCGTACTCAAGAGTATTTCACTTACATAACAACTAATAATAAATTATTAATTTGCTGAGCCGGTGTATAGTGGAAAACCGGAAAGAAACCTAACAAAAACCAACCCGCGAACTCCTCAGCCACCGGAAAACTTCCCTTATATACCTAAGGTCCACATGGGGATCGAACATATTCCGGGTACAGTGAAAGGGGACTCCATAGTCCACAGAGCCAAGGCGCGGCCCCGTCTGTCTAGTAAATCCTTCATGTAAGACATGGCGTAATGCTTATGGTTAGGTTCGAAAGATAATTGTAAAGGTTTTAGTTAGGTTTTTAAATGAAATAATGCATGATTTTTTTTTTGTTTACAGGTATAAATATGTCCATGTCCTTCTCTACCGCCTCGGTTTTATTTTCTGCCATTTTAGCGGTCACCACAACACAAGGTAGGTTCCAAATACTGTCGCCTAGAGTTATTTCGAATTTCCGCCGAAAAGTTTGACATAATAGAGTAGCGTGACATGTCCAAAGAATGATAAACAATTTATGTTAACTTATATTTTGTTATAATTAAACCATCTTCAGCAGTAGATTTAATTAAACCGAAATATACAGTCAACATAAATTGTTCGTCATTCTGTGGAGTTGCCACACTACTCTAGTAGAGTTATTTCCCTTACTTAGTACTAGGCTCACTTGTCATCCGATACAAAGTATTACCAGAGTGAGTCTGAAACCATTCGTGTTGATCCACGATTTTTCATCATAAATCCACGAGCATACTTAACTAGACTCGTACCTTTCTCAAGATTGAGAAGAATACGAACACTAAAGTCATGGTAAACCATTATAATTGTTGTCGTAGTACTGTTCCCCCAAAACAGAAGCGTTACTACCAACTGATCTAAAATTAAACATTAAAAGCAAATTGACATTAACGCCATTCAGTCTGAAGTCTGTAAAAGACAGACAAAACGGATAAAATCGTAAAGCAGTACTACCTAATTAGCTATAAACTTACTTGCTGCTAACAGCACAAAGAGATAATTCTCTAGAGGCGAACAACAAGATGGCCAGTCAATACCTTAGTCACAGACTCGACGGTAGAGAGAATGATTTGATTCCATGAGGGTTGTTAAACAGAACGTTAACGGGGTCATTTTCATGAAATTGGGTTCTCATTGTTTGAAAAGATTGAATTATTTCAAGTACTGATATACCCTGATATACGATTAAATAATTTGACCTATAGCAACAGCTTGACTCATTCAAATGTTGTTGTTGTTCGTTTTGTTTTTATTTTGTTTTTTCACATATAGAACCTGTACGCTTAATAATTAATATCAGCTTGTTATCAATGCGAATGTTTTTATTCCAAGAAGCAGTGTTTGTGTAGGCGTTGACTCTTCACCAATCCTTCAAAATCGAAATAAAAATATGATCGAATTTGAATAAGAAAGTAAACAAGCTGTACATTTGACATATTATAGTACTGTAACATAAATCGCTTATCATAAGTATGGATTACGTCTTTATTCTATTTGACAAAACTTTCAAGAATAAGTTTACCATAATACTATGTCTGAACATGGACATTTACTGTTCGGTTGCTTCAAAAACGGTTGAGCAGTCCTCCAAATTCGATAATCTTTTAACAGATGTTACAGGTGATTCGATTGGCAGCACAGTTCATTTAGATCAGGAAAAAAAAAGCTGAATCATCTACACCCACTTTCTATCATTTCAGCGCCATCTGTTGGCATTGAGCTAAATGAAGTGGAGACAATCGTGTTAGCATGTGTCGGCAGTGCTTTAGGTGTGGTGGTACTAATATGTATCGCATGCTATTTTACCAGACAGAAGAACACAAATGCACACCCTCAACGACAGCAACCGAAGTGAGTTATTTTTTAAAAAATATCCAATCAACACTCAATATATTGCTTTCATTAGATAAAATAATTGCTTTCAGATAAAGAAGAGGGTTTGTGATTCTGCATCGGTTGGGACAAATCTTGACCAATCAAAGCACTGTAAATGAGGGAAATCCCCTAAAGTTGGTACTACAAATTGCATCGTGAGTAAACTTAAAGAGAAAGGGAACGAAAAAGCAATGTCTCTGGTCAAAATATTTACCATAATAATGAAGCTGACTAAGACTGCTAAGTACACTATACATTTTACTTACAGTAGTTCTAGTCGAGTAGCTTTCAATGGAAAACGATAAATCATATATGATTGTAAAAGCAGTTTTGACTTTGTTGTTGTTGTTTTTTGTTTTTTTTTACTTCCGGTTTAAGTTACATTCTTAAACGTTGCTCATATTTTATAGCTGTAACATTGTAACCGGAAACGGAAGTACACAGGTAGCTGTCAACAATTCGGCAGACATCGTGGATGAAATTGATGCGCAGCAGGGCAGGAACTTTACTCTAAATCTCGAGGAGAACAGTTTCCATCCACGGCGCTTTATACCATCTTTGCACGAGGAAACGATTACTCCCAGAGACCTGCAACCCACAGGACGGACTTTACCGAGCATGTTCACGGATCCACCATCGGAATCAAGCGAAGAATATCCGGAAAACACATATTTGTAAAATATAACTTTCTTGTCATTTTCAATTGTATTATACTATGGTATTAACGTATGTCAATTCGAGTTAAACAATTGTAAATATTGACGTATTAAGTTGTTGACTTTTATAAATCTCTTTTGTTGCATTTTGGAGTTTATTTATGTAATTACCATTTGATTAAGGCAAAAATAAGAACGTCTTAATAATATTGAAACAGTATGAACTATCATTATGTCTTGCAATACCTTTTAACACGCAGATTACAAAGGACCCATTCTAATTGGAAGGGTCATTGGTTAATAAATAAAACTTGAACTAATGATATATTAAAGTAATTCATTGGCAGACGCGGACCTGATTTCCAACACAAATGTTTTAACTTCGTTTATATTGACCTTGATCTTTACCCGTCAAAATTTGACCGGGTTTTTCTTGCTAGATTAGAAGTATTTCCAGCAAACTATTATTTAGAAATAGAGCCAGGTGTTTCTTACTGCCTAACAGACAAATAAATATAATGTAGTGATCAACAAGAGAAGTGGTAAAAACATACCTGTGATGGGTTTTTAACTTCCAGTTTCGGCCTTGTTGTTTCTATATTGATAAACGACGTTTTGGACTAGTTGCTTGTATATTGATAAACGACGTTTTGGACTAGTTGCTTGTATATTGATAAACGACGTTTTGGACTAATTGCGTGTATATCGATAAACGACGTTTTGCACTAGTTGCTTGTAAATTGATATACAACGTTTCGGCCTAGGCCCTAAGACCGTTTTCAAACAACTAGGCCGAACGTCGCTTATCAATATACCCAGAAGCTGAAAATCCATCAAAGTTCTGTTTTTGTTACGTGCCCGGATTCCAACTGCAACTTAAGCAAGTTAAGAGGAAGTCAGCTACCGTCCTATTCGTCGTAAATTTTGGAGGTAAGCGATTTTTTGTTGATATTTTCCTCTGCTCTAAACCAAGTTGTTTACACTTGCGTAAGATGGGTTGCCATCTTTGTGAAAAGAGACATCGTTCATCAGCATGCCAATTTGTTAACCACAAAGAAAACAATCAGCTAGAAAAAATTCTGATTTGTCTCTTTTTACGAAAGCCTCTAAGTTAAGTTACCGTGTTGGAAAGTCGCTACAAAAACACAGAGAAGTAAAAAAAATCACTTGAATGTCCATTATATGCAACAGTATAAAGTTGATTCTGTGTGACATTGCTACCTTTTTGTTTTATGTATAAATTGAATTGTTATGGTCGCCTGGACCATCAACTCAGTTTCAATCAATTTCATCTCCCCTTATCCAAGCCTGTAAATTGGGGAAATTTAATTTCAAATTTTAGCAATTTTTGTGTGAAAGAGAAAATTGTACATACATAAAATATCCTTCGATGCTCGTGGGTTTTGGATTAGAGAATTAAGATTGTTCAAAATTAACAAAAACAATGCAACATTATTCCTTGTCTTCGTCGCCTTAAAATTTTCCGCATAGTGATATTTTGTTGATGATTAAAACCGTCACCTGGCTGTAAACATAGTCGCTTTTACCTTAAATGGATATCTTGTTTAAGTGGCATTTATAAGCTGGGTACATAACAAAAACATGACGACTGAGATGGGTTTTCATTGCTTGAAAAGGGTCTTAGCATCTAGGCCGAAACGTCGCTTACCAATATACTCAGAAGATGGAAATCTATCGCAGTCGTCATGATTTTGTGTAAATGGATACCAGATTATTATGTACCCCCATATAGACCTTAGGTATATAAGGATAGTTTCCGGTGGCGGCGGAGTTTGCGGGCTGCTTGTTTCCCGGTTTCTCACAGTTCACCGGCAACGCAAAGTCATATAAGTGAAATACTCTAATATGTTAAACACCAATCTAATAAATAAATAGATAGTGATGTTGTTGGTATTGTAGAAAAGAAAGAACGTACCAAACGAAGAACGCAGCCGCGCCTTGGCTCAGTGGGTTTAGCGTTGGACTACGAAACCCTCTTCACTGTACCTGGAATATGTTCAATCTCCCCTGTGGACCTGAGGTATATAAGAGAAGCTTCCCGGTGGCTGCCGAGTACGCGGGTGGGTTTTACGAGGTTTCTTTCCGGTTTTCCACCATACACCGTCAACGCAAAGCCGTTTTATATGTAAATTACTCTTGAGTACGGCGTCAAACACCAATCAAACAAACAAAGTAATACAACTCATCAACAACAATCGGAAAGATGATTGTCATGTTTTCATCATCGAAAGGCTTTTAAGCCGAGTAAGCTTTCGTAGACATGTTTAGCTTTTTGTTTACCGAAAACAAAGTTACTTACACTTCACTAAGTTGGATAATAGATCGTTATGCAGTCGAAGTCGAAAGAACGAGAAATAAAGCAGTTCAACTTAGTCAAAACACTTTTAACTGAAAAACCTTCTAGTCTTCAAGTTAAGTATCGTTCTTTTGAAACCAGTACCTCAAGTGAACGATTGTTGACATTTCTAACATTCTCATCGTTCTAAAATGATTTGCCTTGTCTTCCTGAAGTTAGTTTAAAAATCTCTGGCGCTGTTGTTTCTATAAAAGGGGAAATGCTACGAAATTTCGACGGAACAAACAACAGCAGAATTTACCATCGAGTATTTCTAACTGTGTACGACAGTGTACATACACTCATACATGTTAGGTCGAAGGTTATCTGTCGGTTTGAGCTTATACTGTGTTTGTTAATTCAAAAACCTATAACCTGAGTGAAATGTTATACCCACATTCAACTGAACAGGGAAGACAGTAAACTTTTGATAAAAAAATAAAACAGTTAAAAAAACTCTATGGTTGCGTCATCTCTTATTCTGCAGTTCAAACAACAGTCTCCCGTCGCCTGAAGGACCCGGCCGGCCTTGGCTCAGTCGGTGTTAGACTGCAGTCTCCTCTACTGTACTAGGTATACGTGTTTATTGCCCTCTCCCACCTTAGGTATGTAATGGAAGTTTTCCGGTGGCTGCAGAGATCGTAGGGTGGAATTTACGACGGTTCATCTCTGTTTTTCATCACACACTGGCAACGCAATGTGGTTATATGGGTTAAAAACTCTAAAGTAAGACGTTAAAATCAATCAAACAAATAAATTAATACTTACCCCGCTCTCGTAATACCATTAAACTGCTGTTCGATATTTTGCAGCTCCAATGTTTGAGTCACATTTAATGTTGTTTTGTCCAAGTTTTATGAATACGGTCGGATGGTTAACGTGACACCAGGTGCTCTTTGTAGGGGCATCGTGAAGCCGATTTGTTGTTGTGTCCTGATGTTTTCGTCCTGTAAATTTCCTTCTGTGTGTTGTTTGTTGTCTGTGTCTCTACGGGTGGTTTCCTTCACCAAGTGGCCTTGCACACCGTCATTAATTTGAAATAGCCTTAATTAAACGAACAATAAATGAAGTAAAACTTAGGGATGGTACTTTCAAGTACAAGCAACTCAGTTACTCCCAAAATGTAGGATCATGTGAAATTATAAAGCAATACCCTAAAACATCACACCTGTATTCCTGTTCTCTGACTATCAAGTAATCTGCCTGTATGATGTATAGTGATGTATTTTAGAATAATCTTCATATCAACTTTGCATTTTGTGAATCTTCATTGACAGTTTTATGTCCGCGTTGCGCTCCGTATGTTGTTTTGGATAAAGCTGGAGTGTGCAAAATGGGTTGATATATATTGGCGTTCATATGTGAATATTTGTACGTCTTGATTTTACAGCTGGTAGTCGTAAAACTGTCAGAGTAAACGCAATAATCATTCCCCAAAACCATAGAGACGTCCAGAGCTTCAACACAGATGTTTTTTCACAAAGCCACTAACGCCTTCAATTAGGGAATTCTGGAACCTTAGATACGTTTATAAGCATTTGGATCGGTACACTGTAAGGCAGCGTTTTCCAGTTTCTTTGGGCAGGTTGTTGGGCGGGAGCTTCCAGTGCCCTGGTGCTCTCTGGGCTGAAGGGCCTCAGGAGCCTCTTTGTTGTGGTGTCCTGATTGCCGTCCTGTCCTCATCCATGTGTGTTGCCAGGGTCGTTGAGGGTGGTTTTATTAACATGTGTGGCTGGTACCCCCTCATATGAGTGAAATAACTATAAGTACAGCATTAAACCCCAATCAAACAAGCAAATTCAGCTTCTCTGGTGTCTAAAAGTTACAATGTACACACGGTAGGCCTACATGCATCGTGAAGTCAAGTTTCTGGTCAATATCGCGCGTGAGTTCGAGTTTGTGCGTTCTATATAGTTAGGAATTCTTGGATAAAAATGTCAGTTTGTTTCCGCCAGCATATTATTTGTGGGACTTTCGACTTTAGAAATCAATTCCGTGTATCGTTGATGATCGAACCTCACTCAACAAAGCAGAGAGAGGACGGAAACCTTCCGCTATAAGGAAATCAAGTGACTGTTTGTCAGCTGGCTGAACAGAATTAAACGATTATGTTAAACGTTAATTTAACGAAACATTCCGTTTCTGGCAACGGAAAAGTATTTAACGGAATTTCGTTCTACTTAACGTATATAGCATTTTAAGTTCCAAGGAATTGTTTGGTTTGGTGCCGTTTATTAATGTAGTGAAATTTGAAAAATATATCCAGTGGCTGCTTTGATCTCAGCCCAGTCTATTGCTGTGGTAATACGGCCGGTTTCCGCCGAAGGTAGTCGGGGGCAACTTCGTCATATAAGTAAAGAAAATGCCTCAATGAATACGGCATAAAATACTAACCAAACAAACACAACATTCGTAAGTACGGCAGAACTGTTAAAGCGATCTAACTATTGCCTCTACTTGCGCCTTTATATCTCCTGGAATTTATTTGTGGTAAAGGGCTATAAGACTTGATTCCACCGACGGAGGTACATCATCAAAGGCATTAGGCAGCTGAGGAGAGTTTGTATATTTATCAATAACCTATTTCTGGACGATCAGTAGCATTCCTCCCAAGACAGTAGAGTTCTACAAGAGTATAGGTCACGTGACTCATCCACACGTGCTCGCTATTCCCGCTATTTTTAACTGGCACATGTGCAGCCACTTTTGTGAAGAACTCGTTTTTCGGATGTAGTTACTGAAAATTGTTTACTGAGCCTTGTCATTAATATCGATATAAATATTGAACCATAGACGAATTATTCGAAACTCTACAGAAAGTTTCGAACTACATTTTCTCGAAATCCAAAGTTTATAACCATTTTTGCTATTGGATTGCCGTATTTTAAGTGGGTATGAGGAACAGAGCTGATGAATTTCAGACATAGGATTCATATCACTCATGAGTGCCAGCCCAACTATTGCCCACGATGCACCTTAGCTCTGAAGCACGGGAAAAAATGAAATACAACACAGAAATTGATATAAATAAGGAAAGCAATATTTATATTTTATTATGAATTCGAAAACAAAATGCACTTTTGATGATCCAAATAGTAGGCTACATAAATCATAAACTTAAACATCTCATGATTTATAGATATTGGATATTGTAAATCTAAGCCATATGGTTCATTCTGGCGCTTAATTAACGCAATTTATAATCGAAAAAACAAAAACAAACAAATAATCTACATTAGGTAAAACCGATTGGAACAATACGCCGATCTCATCAAGATTGATTTGGTTGGGGTTTAACGCCATACTTAAGATTATTTTACTTATATTATTCTATGTATAAATTGATTGATTGATGTTTCGCGCAGTGCTCGATGGTGTGTCACTTATATGACGGCAGTGCATTCCAACAGTAATCAGTAACACAGCCAAATAATGTGCAGTAACTTTAAGAACAGAACTGTGCCATGCTTGAAATTCCCGCATCGTACAGGGCAATGCGGAGCACAAATTTGAAATTTACCGTCTTATTCGATACTTAGTATACATTTTCTCCAATTCTTTGAGTAGTTTTTATCAAAATATTGTATTTAAAGTAACTTCTGAGAGTGAAAAACTCTCTATGCAGCAGTAGTTTCAAAACAAAGTCGAGTGATTGACGGAAATTTTCGAATTTGGCCGCCATCTTGCTACCCTCGTTGACAAATAAAATTAGCTTTTACATGTTACTAATGCGCGAGGTGCACATTTTTGATACATAAAATATCAGAATTATAAATCACTTAATTGGACAAGTCAAAACCCATAAGTGCCAAAATTACAAATTACACATTTTTGTTCAGTACTGTTCTGTATAGTTATATATGGATTACGTAGTAGGCTAAGACCGATACAGATTTCTGCATGTAGCAGTAACTTGAAGCGCTAGCTCTGTTGGAAATAGAATGTCCCTGAAGAGCTAAGTAGGACAGGTTGGATGCTGCCCTTACCAAGGGGGCTTTATAAATAGATACATAAGTAAAGATAATATTGTGATATATCGTGTATCTTAATTTCAGTTGGTCAAACGCACTAAAGTTGTGGTCTCTGAAACAAACATTTGCTAGTTGATGTGATGCCGTGCACCCATAATAATGTAAACATTATGGGGATACAGAAAATATTTATGTTCTAATTCAAATTCGTAAAATATGTGTTCTTGCGTCATTATTTAGACTTGTGGAGCGAGAAAACTCGATAAAAATATATTTTCATAGATTTGAGTGATTTGAGCCGTAAATGAGGTTAATACACTCATGTTAGGGCATCACAGATCAATAGCTGATGACAACTGGCCAAGACTTCACTATAGTAACAAAAAAGACGAAAACTACACACACAGATGAGTCGCTAAAACGAAACAAGTATTGCATACATTAGGGAAAGAAACTTCATTATTTGTTACATCTTGTAAGTTGAGAATTAAAGTTCTAAAGCTGACAAATCGTTATACTGTATTCGCAAACTTTCAGACTGTTGATAGAAAACAAAAAAACAGGTTCTTAAGCAGTCCAATTTAATGGTAAATACACGAATTTCCATCAATAAATGCAATTTATTGGCTATGTACATTTATTTATTTATTCATTTATTCAAATGGGACCGGTTGTTCAAAGCACCGTTAGCCTAATCGACCGTTAGACGACATTGAATCACATTGACGTCAAGCCATGGAAGAAGCCGGCAAGAAACCTCTGACTTATTAACCGACAAACTTTGTAGTCATTGGCATCTTCCCTATGTCCATCTATATCCGGAAGTCGTGTCTGTGAAGTTGACAATATTCACCAATATATATAACAGCCAAATTACTTCGTGGTTACCTTGGTGATCTAGAAGTAAGAAACTTATTTCATATTTCATGGTAACCAGTCATTCATGGCGTTATTCGGAAACAGAGTCAATACAGAGACAACAACAACATATTTTTATTTCACTCAGCCCTTTGTTCTTTCTCGAAGCCTAAATGTTCTCAGTTACTATGACGACGAGAAATGTGCTTGGTTTCAAATGCCATGGTAACCAGTTCTACTGATTTTTTGTCGCCAATTTAGTTCAGATCAATACAAGTTGAAATTCGTGTGAAGGAGCGGGTCGGTTATACGACTTGGACACTTTTAAAATGCAATCGAAACATACTTGATAACAAGGGGTCGGTTGCTCAAAGCAGTATTAAATATAATCCTAGTTTAGATGACGTCACGCCATGTTGAAGGCCTTCTCTAATACCGCGATTAGTGATTGAATCTGGTATTAGCGGCTAACACTGCTTTGAGCAACCGGACCCTGGTCACTAGAATGATTATTACTGGTATATAAAAACTCATCGAGAGTACGGTATGAGACATATTGTCATAAATCTACCGTCAGATATTGATGATAGAGTTTCGTGCCACATTTACCTACGATATTTTCTAAAAAAATTCAAAATTACAACCTGATGAGTAATAATAACTTTTGAACTCTAATTACAAAATAGCATATGTTGATCTCACTTAGTGCATGGATTTAATGGATATTTGACACTATAGGAATAATGTCTCAACTGTTAGAACACATAACTATGGCACTTGGAGTCTAAAACACAATAAACGCATTTTCAATGGGTCTCTAGAGACTATGGTACGATTCTAAAAAAAATCGATATATTGTAGTTGAGTTATACACTCCATCCCTTTAGGCTATTTTTTTTTATGTTTTCTGTCATTTTATGAGTATTAATCTCGCCCTTTCTCGCATGTTCTCGTAAACGTCACTACGGTGGTACACATTATTGATAAATTCCCAAAATTTCTCAAAACATACTGCTTTAGGTAAACTGTGTAGTAAATTTGAGTTTCTCACAAAAAACATAGTTTTAGCAAAATGATTACTTATTATATATGTTTCTATAAAGTCTTCTTCCTTTTCCATGGGAACTTGGTGACGTCACAAAAACATTGTCAAGTGAGGATGTTTATTCTTTATAAAGCAACAAGTTGTGTTAGCCTACGCTTGCCTTAATTTAATAAAACTTGAGAAGATTACAGATAAAATTATGCTAAATGTTGAGGCGTAGTTTTGATATCCTGAACATCGCGCGAATGCCACAGCTGCAGATTCTGAAGAAAAAAAAGATTAAAACATAGTTACTTTATTTGACAGTATATAATTAGCTGTAGGCCCCTTAACTATAGCTGTAGCAGTAATTAAGTGTAACGTTATAATGGTGAATGGTGATGTTATTAGTTATTGACATTCTTCGCAGGGTGTACGGATTTTTATGACCGTCTTGAAGCTCGTACATCACCTGCGGCGAAGTGGTGTAAGAGCCTAAAGACGCTCATACACCCTGCGAAAAATGTCAATGACGAATTTATTATCCGTCAAGCCTCCCTGTCTGAGTTTATTTTAAATTAAACTCTTGACAAATGTGCCCTCGTCAGTGTTTCGTCCCTGTGACCTCCCTGAACACAGACCATAATAACGCTGTCAGATTCCAGAGACATGGAAAAAAGTCAATGAGGTTGCACAAAACAAGTCTGTCGTAACCGATCTTTCCGAAATTTTACCGTCATTTAAATGTAGCGATTGTGAAGAAATTATGTTTTTAACTGCGTCATTACCAACTTACTGTCGAATTTACCAGTCAGTTTTATTAAATCAAGAAAACAAAATCTGAAGCGAAGGCCGCCATGTTTGTTTATTATTACCCGTGAGTTGAAAATTCTCCCAAGGTGTACGGGTTTTTATCCCCTGGCAAATTGACCAATCAAAACACAAGGAATTTGGTTGACGGATAATAAAAAGGTGATATCAAATCGGCCATTTCCACAGGCCTTACTTTCTGTCAATCTCAAATCATAATTACCCATGCCTTTGAGCAGACCTAACAACAGCACAACAAAATATTTATTTATTTTCATTTATAAGGGAGACAGCCTGGTAAAAAAAAAAAACACCCCGCCATCTCCATAGCAACATCACAACATTTATCAGTAAAAGATGGTTACTTTATTTGATAGTATATTATATATAGTATATTTTTCTGATGTAAGCCCTTTAACTACAACTGAAAGTAGTAAGTGTATTGTTGGCTATTTGTGTTTTGTATATTTTGAGTTATACGGGACAGATAGGTGAAAGGTGATATCACATCGGCTATAATCACACGCAGGCCTTAATTTCTAACAATCTCAAACCATAATTTTCCGTGCCTTTGGGCAGCCCGAACAACAGCATAACACATTTTTTTCATTTATATGTGTTTGATTAAGGAAACGGGAGGCTACCTTGTAAAAACCACCCCAAAATCTCCATAGCAACCGGCTTTGGTGTTACAATCGATCGCAAAGAATAGATGATAAAATCTATGTGCCGGTGCGTATAATTAGTAGAGGATACAATGTAACACACAAACAAAGAAGTAAATACAAAATAAAAACAAAACACGAAAAACGGAACACAGACCCTACCCCTTAAAAAACGACATAGTTTTTCGCAACAGAATAAAAGGAAGCTTAAAAAATCACACACAAAAAAAGAAATATCCACTTCTCTTTCCAAAAATAAAAACGAAAAAAAAAAAAAGATAAATATTTAAAAAACGCTTATAATATTTTGATAGTCTTAGGAAATGGGCTAAGGGAAAGTCATAAAGAAAAAAGACACAATAGGAACGCCAAGGAGATAACTTGTTACATCTCGGTCTAACGACCTTGTGTGTGAACAGGCCTTGGGGTTCTCAAGTATCTTTCAGTTCAAAATATGTAGGTCTTTTTGTTCGATGTGTCCATGTGTCTTGGTACTGCCAGTATTCATCGAAAAGTACACTGTCACTATTCAGTTTTCATCATGGCCCTGTCGAAGTGACCAGTCTCTTTAAAACACATCAACACTTAACAATTCTTCAGTCGCACGGCCAGACGGTTAAACATACAGGCGGGGACAGATAGTTCTTCATTTGGCGTGCTAACAGGAAAGGGAACGTCAAGAATTACAAGGGGATAAAAATACCATCGGACGGAAGGCCAGACAGATGGATATTAAGGTGAAAATACACTTAGATCGCAGAGAGAGAAAAACATCCACAACGACACAAAAGAAAAAGCAGAGATAAGAAAAGATTTTTAAAAAAAAATAATAATAATAACATAAGATTCTAGGACGAAAGCGACAAAAAAACTACAACCAAAGTTTACTTACCAGTATATTTACTCAGTATTGGTACAAACTCCTTCCAGAAAGCACACTGTGCGTATCGAGGGTATTGCTTGGTCGTCAATAGAGTTGCGTTTAAGACTTTATAATTCTGTTCTGCCAATGTATAGTTCGGCCAAAATCTCTCGCCAAAATTCTGTCCACCTATATTTGGATTTCTGCAATAGACGAAACACTAGGTACATAAATAAAGAATCGAATTAAAATATAGAAATAAATTAAGAATGAAAAGAAAATGTCATGCTGAAAACATTCTGAAATGAAATAAGAAAGAAAATAATTATGAAAACGCTTTTATTAGGTCATTGGAGGACAGGACTCACCTTACGACGTTACAACAAATCAGTTTACCAATGCTCCTTAATTATTTCGGGGAGCAGCAGCTAGGGCACCGGAGACCCTACCAACCGCTATATGTGCAGGAAACCGGGCGGAAGGCCGGCATTACATTCCAAAGTAAGGACGGGACAGGACGGCCGAAGGTGGGCTCTTATTTATTAACACCAGTTGGGGAGTAAAATCGATAAGATAAACTTCATGTTTATGCCTACGAGACAAGTTAAGTGTCCAAAAGATGATTAAAAATTGCAAATTGTTTGGTTTGCTAAGAAAGTGATGAACGCCAACCTTGAGGTTTGTCACTCATATGGCGCACCAGCCTATTGGACAGTCTTGCGACAAACAAGGACTCAAAAAGTGCAAAAAGCTACTCAAGAAAATGCAGAGTATTGGTTCTTAGTTGATGCAGCAGCAGGGCACAGGACTTTCCCGCCAACAACCACTAAATAATAAAAGAAGCTTACCATCGGCTCTCCAAGTCAATTGGCAAGTCGATTTATTTTACTCTTGTAACGTATAGTAAGCCTAGAGATCTCTAATGCAAAGGAGTCTCCGACCAACAATTCACCAGAAATAGCAATATAAAACTTACCCACTGCTCGCGAAAGTCCCCCAATACGACATCAATACGTCACTAATACGCTTGTCCTCCGTGGTATATCCAGAGCTGAAGTTATAAGGTATTCCAAACACGAACTCGATCTCGTACCCATGCATCACGCCCATCCATTCGGGCCAAGGGTTTGTCGGAGATCGATGGTCGAATTTATACACGTAAACTCCAAGGTTTTCTGCAGCGTAAGCATCAGCAAACTCCAATAACGGACATTTAAAGTCGTAGTCGCCCGCCATATTGTCAAGGACTTTATAGTTATCTCCCCTGAGTAGTGGTGGGACAGAATTTACGTAAACATGGCGCAGATTTTGAAGAGCGAAGGTATTGTTTGGCACTAACGGCTCTTTGGACAAGGATATGTGTCTCAGGAGATTGAAGATCTCGTTTTCATGAACATTCGGCCTGCCCTGCATATTTTTTCCAAATTTTTCTGGGTAAAAATTGTGCATGAAATACGTCTGCTCGTCAGTGTTAAAACCCAGTAAAATATTGCACCGTTTGAAACGCTTTTCTCGCACAAGATCCCTGGGAGGTCTTGTGATAAATGTACCATCAACAGTCGGCCTAAACTCTAGTGAACTCATTAGCTGTGTGCTTAATTCACGGGGTGTTTTCTGACGTAGGCAATCCAGCAACTCTTTTGGGTCGTCATTGGTGCATCCTGCGCTTTGGGCATAAATTCGTGAATAATTTGCTAGTTGACGCGGAGCTATGAAAGCCCAAGGTGACACGGCCACACCACTTTCCATTATCGCGAAGGAAAAATATTCCCAGGATGGCTGTGCAAGAAGATGGTAACTAACACTGGCCGCTCCCGCACTTTCGCCAAAAATTGCAATCTGTTCTTTGTCGCCCCCAAATGCCACTATATTATCATACACCCATTTTAGGGCCAGTGATTGATCCATTAGGCCCATGTTACCGGGCGCATCGGGGGTACCAAGGGTCAGAAAACCAAATGGGCCAAGGCGATAATTCATAGACACCACAATGGCATTGTGAGTCGCTGCCAGAAACGATCCGTCATAAAGGGGAAGATCCGCGGATCCGGATATGAAGCCTCCACCATATATCCAAACGAGGGTCGCTAGCTTAGACATGGGTCGCTGGATATTCCTCGGCACCCATACGTTGAGATACAAACAATCTTCACTTAAAGGAACCGTTGGAATCCACATGTCATCCCCACGGAATCCAGTACTTTGGAAATTGTGATAACAGGCTGGGGCGTATTCACTGGCTTCTCGTACGTCATTCCATGTATGAGCCTCGATGGGACGCCGAAAGCGCCCTTGTCCAGTCGGCGGTTGGGCGTAAGGTATTCCCAGAAAGCGGTCAACGGGGATTTGCTGTGACGTGAAAAACGTCCTCATTCCTCGAACGCGACCCTTTGCGGTATTAATGAGAGGGCGTAGAGTATCATCATCCGTCAGACCTAAACACACCGAGATGAGTCCAAGTACAACAACAACGAAAACTGTCATGGTGGACTCTTTGGCCGAACGTTCTGTTACCATGGTTACCTGAAAAAAAGAAGCAAACAAAAAAGCGTTAGCACGGACTTTAAGCATCAGCAATATTAAATGCAACCTCCAATAATTATTTTTGGTATTTAACTTATTTGTACACTGTTTCCTTTAGGATGCCTCTCCTCAATTTTCGTCCAGTTACTGGCAATCCAAAGTCGTAGTAATGTGAATTAAATTTATATTCGGCATTTCACCTAATTGATGCCAATCAATAATTACAATGTATCAATTCACCTGAACATGGCAGAAAGCTAGGAGCATATGTACTAAGGCTGTAAAAGACAAGTAATATATATGACAAAATAGAGCCTGTATTTTTTCATTTATTTAAGTTTTATTATCGCTTTTTTTCCTTTCTCTTATTGTGATATAAGACGTCGAAAATAATTATCACAGGGTGTGGAAAAATCTAGGTTGTTACATGTATTTATGATATTTTACTTGTTTTATTGTGCGTAGTTGTTTTTAAACCAATCTTTGTACTATTAGAATATAATTTAAATGATTATAGGTTAAATTTAAACTTTATTATCTTGATGTCTGTTGGCGTGGTGGGTCATTTCACTTATATGACAACCGATATTGACGCCCATAAAAAGAGATTCGTTCAGCTCTCTGATGATATGGTCAGGTAAACTACATCACTGAAAATATTTCCGGATAAGCACATAAGCTATCTGTTTAACGGTTGAACAGAGAGAGCTTCCCAGGAACAACTCGATCAGTTATCCATGGCAGATTATCTTATTTGTTACCACCTTCCTAAAGAAGAATGAGTGGAGTTATATTGTGCATGGATAAGTTATAATATAAGTCATTTAAGCGAGAGTCGGCAGAGAACAATTCGATCAGTAATGAATGGTAATGTATCATATATGTTTACACCTCCTTTAAGAATATTGGGGTGAGTTATCTCCCTTGGTGTACTGAAACGCTTACATCTCTTAATGAGAAGTAAATAATCTATAGGGATAACCAATTACCATTTAGCCTCTTAATAACAACTCGAGCAGTTATTTGCTGCAGTTTATATTTTATGTTAAAACCTTCTTCATAAACGACTGGATGAGTTATCTCCCTTGGTGTACGGCCTGATTATCCTTAAGGATAAACATATTATTTGTAATTTGATAAGATTATCATTTAATACAGACCCTCTAGGGAGCAACTCGATCAGTTATTTGTAACAGCTACTTATATAGGTGAAACTACAAGACATCTTTAGCATAGAATTGAAGAGCACAACATTATCTCTGCCAAGTATAAGTTTTAAGCATTTGGACACCACTGTCAGAGGTGCATGTCTCCTTATTTGGAAAATAATTTATGCAGATACAGAAAATCGTCCGGAAATAGCCGAAGCTGTCCGGCCAGATGTTACAATTGAAAGCACATGTTGTCAAATGCAAACCCCTAACCTTAACACCTAACCCTAAGTCCTTTTACAGATTGACTAATTTCTAGCTTACCCAAACCCTAACACCTAACCCTAAGTCCTTTTTACAGATTGATTAATTTTTAACTTTGAAAATTTTCAGTTGTTGTTGTTACATCTATAAACAAGTCATTAAATCACCGACAAAACTATAAGAGTTGTCGTTCGTTGCACCGTAAGCAAACCATTCCATTGGGTGCCCAACCTCATTTCGTCATTTTTCCAAATAAGGAGATATGCACGGATAACACAAACGATAATATGCTGCCTTTCCACTGGCCACAATCCTAACCTCAGCACATACAGTACTTTAGTCAGAAGCCGCACTGAACGTTAACTAAGAACAAAAGAATCCATTCTCATCTCCCAACATTAACCAAAGTTAAATCAAAATATTTCTTCCGTCTCCCTAAAATTATTGAATACTGTTGTCTTCATCGTCTTTGTTTTCTCAATGTATTTTATGAAATCAGTTAATCTGTCTATCTAATTGCTATTTATTTATTACCACCCATCCACAACTTGGCTAATATAACTTACCCCTTCTTATTTTACATTACTAGTACATAATCTTCCTTGTGTGTAAGGCTATATTGTGTAAACTAACTGAATATTGTTCAAAATTGTTCTCCATGATTTCCATGTTTTTCTTACTTGTTTTTTACCCTTCCATTGTTCTCTGACTGTAAATATACCTTGCTGTTTTTCATCAAATTGTATTTTTTTTCAAAAGGAATAAGAGATTTCCGAAAGCTTGAATGCCAAAATGTATAAGTTGTTCATCGTTGTTTATTCAGTATTATCTGTAACAGTTTATGATATATGTTAACAACGGCCTTCAAGAAGATCATGGTGAGTAATCTACCATTGTGCACTGCCTCGCTGATAAACTAAAGTTATAAGAGAGTTTCCTGTGAACAGGTCTTTCGCTTGTATGTGGTAGTTAACCTTATTTGTTAACGCCTTCTTCCTTATCCTTTCAAGAAGATTGGGGCGAGTTATCTCCCTTGGTGTGCTGTCTCGCTGGCAATCATATAAGATAAACCTAAGTTATAAGGTTATGATTTAAAAGGGAGTTTCTTGTGAACAGCTCTATCAGTTATCTGTGGTGGTTAACCGTATTTGTTAACGCCCCCTTCCTTACCCTTTTAAGAAGCTAGGGGCGAGTTATCTCCCTTGGTATGCTGCCTCGCTGGCAATCATATAAGATAAACTTAAGTTATAAGGTTAGTGATTTACAAGCGAGTTTCTTGTGAACAGCTCTATCAGTTACCTGCGGTGGTTAACCTTATTTGTTAACGCCCCCTTCCTTACCCTTTTAAGAAGCTAGGTGCGAGTTATCTCCCTTGGTATGCTGCCTTGCTGGCAATCATATAAGATAAACCTAAGTTATACGGTTAGTGATTTAAAAGTGAGTTTCTTGTGAACAGCTCTATCAGTTATCTTTGGTAGTTAACCTTATTTGTTAACCCTATTTCCTTACCCTTTCACGAAGATTGGGGCGAGTTATCTCCCTTGGCGTGCTACCTCGCTGGCAATCATATAAGATAAAGCTAATTTATAATGTTAGTGATTTAAAAGGGTTTCCTTGTGAACAGCTCTATCAGTTATCTTTGGTAATTTATCTTATCTGTTACCACCTTCTTTACGACGATTGGGTGTGTTATCTCCCCTTGTGTTCTGTCTCTCCTACAATCCCTTACGATAAAAATATAAGCATTAAGTTTAAGTATGTAACATGGAGCTTCTTGAGACGAAACCGAACCGTTATCTGTGGTAATTTATCATATCTGTTAACACCTCCTTCGAGAAGAGTTGGTGAGTTAGCTCCCCTTGTGTACCGCTTGCAATTCCTGACAATAAACATATAAGCTATTAACTGGGAGCCTCTTGAGACGAAATCGAACCGTTATCTGTGGTAATTTATCATATCTGTTAACACCTCCTTCGAGAAGAGTTGGTGAGTTAGCTCCCCTTGTGTACCGCTTGCAATTCCTGACAATAAACATATAAGCTATTAACTGGGAGCCTCTTGAGACAAAATCGAACCGTTATCTGTGGTAATTTATCATATCTGTTAACACCTCCTTCGAGAAGAGTTGGTGATTTAGCTCCCCTTGTATACAGCTTGCAATTCCTGACAGTAAACATATAATATATTAACTGGGAGCCTCTTGGGAAGAAATCGAGCAGTTATCTCTGGTAATTTATCATAACTGTTAACCCCTCCTTCGAGAAGAATTGGTGACTTAGCATTTTTTGTGTACCGCTTACAATTCCTGACGATAAACATAAACATTATGGTTAAGTATTTAAAGGGGAGTATATTGGAAATAAATCGAACCGAATTTATCATATCTGGTAACACCTCCTTCTAGAAGATTGAAGTGTGTTATCTCCCCTTGTGTACCGCTTACAATCCTTGACAATAAATATATAAACTATTAACTGGAAGCCTCTTGGGAAGAAATCGAACAGTTATCTATGGCAATTTATCATATCTGTTAACATGCCTTTCAAGGAGATTGAGGTGTGTTATCTCCCCTCGTGTCCAGCTTAAGATCCCTGACGATAAACATAAAGCATTAAGGTTAAGTATTTAAAGGGAAGTCTATTGGAAATAAATCGAACCGAATTTATCATATCTGCTAACACTTCCTTCATGAAGATTGGAGTGTGTTATCTCCCCTTGTGTATCGCTTACAATCACTGACGATAAACATAAAAGTATCATGGTTAAGTATTTAACAGGGACCCCTTTGGGAATAATTCGAGCAGTTATCTCTGGCAATTTATCATATCTGTTAACACTTCCTGCAACACGATTGAGGTTATCCAAACAAAACTCTCGCTGAAAACTACAGATATGTGATTGTGATAGATCGGGTTAATAGTAAACAGCTCCAAGGTATTTTGGATTGTAATAGAAACATCAATTCCCGTATGTCTATCACATCTGGCTTGTATACTTCACTGATATGAGTGTTTTCAAAGCTGTCTTTTGAATTTTGTGTTTCCCTCCAAATAGAGCTTCGGGATTTTTTTTTATTTATTTAGTGTTTTACTTCGTACTCAAGGGTATTTAACTTATTGGACGGCTTTACGTTGAAGGTGTGCGGTGGAGACACCGGAAGAAACTGTATAAAACACACCTCTTGATTTCGTCTGCCACTGGAAACTTTCCTTTTTGATATAAGTTCGATTTCAACCTATTCCGATTAAAGTGAAAAGAACTCAACCACTTATAAACCGCTACTCGACCCTTTGAGATTCGGAATTTCATAGATTGAATAACACGTGACGTACGTAATTCAAAGCCGTATCCAAAAGGATTTCGGATAAATTGTTTTTATTATTACCTTTTTAACAGATTATTTCCTACTTTTTTTTTTTTTTTTTATGCCTTCATGTATGTATGCCTTTGCTTCGTCCGTTGTTTTGTCTTGTTCTTATCTGTTAACGCGGGTCTTATCTCTAACGCACTTGCATAAAAAAATGGGGTTATCCAGAGCTGGTTCCAGTTTCCGAAAACTCGCTCAACATCTGTCTTTGTTAAAGGTCACACCAACAACGCAAACAACCGCTCAAAGGTAATGTGGATCGTAACACATAAACTTTCTAAACTTTATGACCACAACTTCATCTCTTCTTCCAGTTGGTTGAATAATCTTACAAATTGCAGTTTGAATTTCTGTTAAAGTGTGATTCAAGGTACAGATGGTTTTAGAATTTTTACGACTTTGCCTTTGACAATTTATGGTGTAAAAGCAGGGAAAAAACGTGTAACACAATTTTGGGAATCCAATATATTTACCATACTGTTCAAGTCCTTTGACATGAGTAGAACATATCAGCAGAACATTCTTCAGAACCACACAAGTAGTTATGATAATCAGTCAAACGACTCGTGAATAAAGCTGACGATAACGAACTGCAGCCATTATGCTTACACCATATTCCATTCTCTTTATGTGAGGCTGTCTGATAAATGTGGTGAAAACTAATCCCTCCCGAGCCCGATGGGGGGGGGGGGGGGGGGGGGGGGGGGGGGGGGGGGGGGGGGGGGGGGGGGGGGGGGGGGGGGGGGGGGGGGG
>JAVFBZ010006171.1:0-12301 GCA_032466195.1 Katharina tunicata
ACATGCTTGGAAATATAACGTGTTCTAGTGAACACGCTACTGCCACCTGCTTGCTAGATTTCCTCATAAATTATGTACACGCGTTGTTTGATGGCTGTCAGGAGAGGCCCAGCCGTGCTGCTATCCTGTCCATACTGGGCCTCTTTTGCTGTAGGCGTTACGTAACAACTACACCTGATGTAATAAATGGGTTGGTGAAATGATGGCTAGGTGACAGAGATATAATTGCATATTTTATAACCCTGGCCAATGTAACAATTGGAATTTGTTCCCGTATTCTAAGCTTGTTTCTAGATTAATGCCTTTTCATAGAACACCATATATATATATACTGACGAGACGCACTATTATTAGTTGTTGACAGTTGTTTTGAAAGAGTACACGGAATGTTATGACCGTTTTAAAGCCCCTTCTCCCCTTATCCGTAGGGGTGTACACCTAGCACATCCTACCGTGCACCGTTCGGAAAACGTCATTGACGAATTTTGTATCAGTCAAGCCTCTGTCTGAGTTGTTTTAATTTTAAACTGGCAGCACTTGTGTCCTCATCAATGTTTTTGTCTCGATCAGTGTTACCTCCCCTGACCGATGTCGCTACCATGACGGCACTGTCAGATTCCTGGGACATGGACATGTTGGTGACGTTGCATACACAAAGTCTGTTAAAACGATATTTTACCATTTTATAAAATTTAGGAAACAGATGTTGCTGCGAAGACGGCCATGTTCGTTTTTTTATTTCCCGTAATACGAACAATCTCACGGGGTGTACCAGTTTTTGCGATGAAAAAATAATTGCTTTTCAAAAATGCAATCTGCAGTTCTAAAACTATATAAAAATAGTGAAAATCTAAATGTGCGGTGATTGTTGAAATCGCTAGGTACAAATTTAGTTTAACTATTTAACCAATGACAGCGACAATGTTGACAAAAACAATTAATTTACTGATAGAATACTTCATAATTTACAGATAGAAATCTTCAGAACACTGATAAGAGTGTCACGCCCAAGTCATTTTAAATGGATTAAAATGATATTGCATAGTGGCACATAAATTAAACTACAAACTTAATGTAACAATATTGCGTATTACAGCCAATCGTACAGTTCTGGGTTCTGGGTTCGATGGCTGTGCAAATTTTCTATGTGGGCATGCAGATAAAATATTGAAGATGTCTGCGCAATGCATTAAACATATGTCGTCCGTTGTGGAGAAATAAGCCATGTCGTTATGGCCAGGTATGGATGCCTTGTTTACCAACAGATAATTTTAACAAGAACATAATGCTTAATAAACAGTAGTCTAAAGTGCCAGTGAAAAAAAAAATCATTACACATTGATTTTAGCGAAAAAACTGGAAACATTGAAATATTTACCATTTAAGATCTTCTTAACTGAAAGAAAATACTAGGCTCATTACCGCCTACTTAATAACCAAGCAGGAACTTTATGATGGAGTAACCTAAATATAGCACTTATTATTTAATGGATGAATGTTAGTCATAATTACTCGATATGTGATGTATGCAATTCTTATTGATGTGCATTACATTCTATAATAATGAAACTTATATGGCCATTTTCTCTTTGACTTTGATCTATAATACACGTCTCGTCCACCTTTATTTCACATACAACTTGGTCTGTTACACGGAGTCACAAAATATCAGTCTCTACAGCACAAACGTGACGTAAACATAGTTGATTGATAAGAGCTATCAACTTATATCAGGGGCAGTCATGGTGTATTGTATTCCAGAATCCGCAAAGACTATCTATGACTCTTATTGCAAAGTCGATTGGCATCCCTTAATGGGCAGCGATGCTAGAGCGAGAATTACTTGGACGCCTGCATAAAAGTGTCAGCGGAGGGTCATACTCATTGCGCTGCCATTGCGAGTGTCTAGTTTTCGGCATGTTGCAGTGGTGTTAATTATTACTCCTGAATGACACAATTGATTTTTTCGGACGCTCCAGGAAGTCATGTTGGGGATGTTAACGTTCCTGGATGGAAGGGATGACAAAAATTGGATCTAAAGGAACGACTTAAGATCTATCCTAATTTGTTGTATACTTTATTAACACTTCTTTTGTTTTTTCTATTGTTTAAGTTTTCTTTGATATAAATTTAAAAGAATTTTCACTTTGTTACTTATGTATTTTTAAAAGAAACATCAGAATTTTCCGTTTGCAGTTCCTACTGAAATTCAATATAGAGTCTGACTTGGACGCGAATATTTGTATCAGTACATGAATTTCAAGACCTTTTCACACATAATGGGTCGCTTTTATTTCAATAAAACATAATTTTCCTTCCTAATATGTCAGGAAGTTGTCCTGGAGTAAATCTTTGCTTTTAAAACGGATTAATGAAATCAAATGCAATCAATACATGTATGAACTTTACTTCGCTCTTTCAGAGAAAAGGTTGGATTATTGTCATTGGTGGCCGGCATTCACTGCTGTCAATTGGCTCACGGCCGTGACATCCATCCCGTAGGCGTCTGTGTCTTCCAAATTGCGTGTATCACGACAATGTTATACACAAAATAACACTACAGCTTTTAAATAATATACTGACAAGATTGGATGTCAACTAATGCCCATTAAACCTATTTCAAATCAGACTTGAACTGTTTGTGCAGGGGATACCAAACAAATTAACTAATAACATTCACCCGAATGCAATAACATTTAACAACCAGCTGGAAGATGTTACTTGCAAACCATTTGCAAAAAGCATAGGAATATAGTTTAATGTTTAAGTGGTCACATGCAGGTAAACAATATTTGGTACTTGTCCCAGACCAAATGAAGCGAACAGAAACTGGGGCAAGTATAGAACTTTATCAACACTAGATCTGTCTTAATAAAAGCCAATTTGAGATGAACTGATGGGAAACTGAATCGACCACTGAACATGTCTCTTGACAAGGAGAATCCGGGTGCAGACTAAAAAACAAGATAGTCTTCACAAATCAATGCCGCTGTAAATCCACAACTGTAATTTTATTTAGCCTTGTCTTATATGAGGTCAAATAATCTCAAAGTAGATTAAAGCACCCCTTCACATTTTGTAATGCCTCTTCCGACCTTGCATACAACATTGGACTCAGGAAAATCGCTTTGTACTTGTGGACTACATGTATTTACAATTATCACCACGACATCCATCGTATGGCAAACATTGAAAACATGGAAGAGATAACATCCTCAGGAGTTGTTGCTTGCGTAATGCAGGATAAATACCGTAAATCGTTTACTATCTTAATGCTGTTAATACATAGGAAGCTATTTGTTTTCTACTAGTGTTAACATTTTGACGTCCAGCATCTCTCTCGGTAAATTTCGTTGTTTAAGTTGTTTCACCTTACATAAGATCACTATGACAAAGGCAAAACTGGCATCACGTCTCATGTCTTTTGAGGCTCTCCCTTTAATAAGTTATCGAATACCAAGGTCAAAAGAACACAGAACATTTAACTGACACCTTTTATGATCGAAAAACCACAACAAATGGGCTTCCTCATGACCCTTAGCGCAGAGAGCACCAGGGTAAAGGAAACTCTGCCCAATCAACCCGCTCATGACCATACTAAAATGATAATAAGCTATTGCTGGGATGATCTGAGTTTTATTCGCCAGAAAATCACTAAGTAGTAGCTAGCAACTAAATATATACTTTTCTAATCAGTCATGGTGTGGACTACTTTCACAAATATGCAAGACGAGAAAAATAATCAATAATTAATGAGTTACAAAATTAAGCAGACATAATTTATAAGAAATGTTTCTAAATAATAACAGATATCTCTAATTTACTGTAATGAGTTATATCTGAAAAGCTAATTATTATATTTGACGTTTCGTTCAACACCCGATCCGCACGTTATCAACAGCTGCTAGTTTATTTATTTATTTAGATGAGACTCCACTGTTACTCAATCCATTAACCGAGCTGATAAACACTATATACAATGTAGATAAGATATACAAAACACAAAAAACAAGATCCATTAGTACATGATAAAAACATAACGGTTTAATTAAGAATTAGCGCTTAACTATAACTTTATTAGAGTTTTAAAAATGTAATTTACAATATAAAAATGTTTTAGCTCAAATATCAACCTTGATATATTTTTTGAAGACAGTTTTGATAGGGTAAATTCAGGCTTAATTTGGTAATAAAGGTTAAGAGTTCGAGGTAAAAAGGAAGATTTCCGTAAATTTGTCCTACATCTTTGCGGATAAAATAGAGTCTGTGGGCGTAAAATTCGTGCAGGAACATTAAAAATAATTTGCGAGAAAAGGTAAGGAGAATCAAAGCTCCCATTTAAGATAGATTGTAAAAAGAAAAATCTAAAAGTTTCCTCTCTTGATCTAGTTTACACAAATTAAAATCACCACAGATTCCTTCGTTATCAATGTCGTAATATTGCACATTTGATTTTAAGCATAACAAATTTATAAAAAAACTTTATTGAACATATTCCAGACTCTTGCAGAGTGCTGCAGCATAAGGAGACCACACGGGACCACACTATTCAAACCGGCTTCTGACCAAAGATACATATGCAGATTTAAAAGAAGACGAATTGTTAAAAACGTTACATGACCGTTTGATAAAACCTAGCATTTTAATAGACATAGCGGGTCAACATGACATTTAAAACAGAGAGTGTTTGTTAAAATAACAAAAAAAAATAGCATTTCTTTAACTCTGTCTATTAATTCAGTGCCGAGCGAGTAATTGTGATCAATTTGAGTCTTTTTAGAAGTAAAGGTTATCACGTGTCATTTTGAGACATTGAGTTTTAAAACCTATGTTTAACATTCACTTCCAATTGCCCACAGTCAGATTTGGTGGATATCTCTTCACAAACTTGGAGTCCTGAGCATACATTAGTATATTTGCACACTGTAAAACGTTCCGTTGGTCATTTATAACAGTATAAACATTACAAGGCCCAGGATGGATCCCTGAAGCATACCGGCAGATACTTTATTAGGCAAATAATTCGAGCCATTTACGACAACCCAATGTTGTCTTCTGATTAGAAATGCTCTCCTACATTTATACAAAATCATATACTGTCTAATTGGCTTTTGCTCAATTTATAACCTTATATTCAACAAGATTGGTTGTCGTTGATCGGCCTTTACAAAACCCAAGTTGATTTTCCACAATGTAAGATTTGACGTGATTAAAAACAATTTTGTTCATAAATGTTAGAAAACAATGGTTATAATGAAACCGGTGTGTAGCACATGGCAAATGTGTTTTTCACAGCCTTTAAAAATATGCATAACATTAACTGTTTTACAAATATCAGGAAAAACACCAATAGACAAACATGTGTTAAAATTATAAAAAATGGCAAGTCTAATTCAGAGGCACACTCCTTTAGAATAATTTCGGAAATGTTTTCTGGACCGCAAGCTTTGCGTGGATCTGTTGCAGGTAGAAAATTCACAATATCTGTAATTGATATTTGAATACAGTTTAAGGAGTGGTAAGCACACAAAGGTAAATCAGATATATTATCCGCATCTTATCGATATAGACCGTCGAAAAATAATCATTAAAGAAATTAGCAAGGTCAGCCGAGTCATTGCTTCACGTCACTGATAAACAATGTTGCTGCGGACAGATGAATGTTTTGGATTTTATAAAGGACCAAAAGCGGTTGCTGTCCCTCACGATTTAACCTTCCAGTGAACAAATGTACTCGTCATATTTATAATCGCGAATGTCTGTTAACCTGCTCTTAGTTGCCTGAATGCCACGGTCGCATGGTTTGTATGTGCTGGATAGTAAATAAAAATACGTTGTTATTAAAAGCGACCTAATGGTCGATTTGCAGGTGAATGATTATATACATGTAATGTGATTTTTTTGTTTGTGCAACAATATCGGGAAATGTTTGGTAAACTGTATGTAGTTTGAATACTTGAAATGTGGTTGCTGTAAAGGCGATGCTATGAGGAAAATAGCTGCAGCCGTTTATTTGGAAAATGCGTTTTGAGTGGAGAGATGCACTGGTAATTTCGGCGTTGTGTTTCAGAACCTGTGTATATCTATAATATAATGAGGTAGGGAGAAATTAATTTGTTTTAATAAAACCGATTTCCTTACTTTTTTTTATAGTTCTCGATTGTGCGTGTGTCGCAAACATAATAAACACACAAAATGGTAATTGTTTAATAAAAAGGTTTTATTTACTTACCAACACATACAAGCCAGGTGACTGTGCTGAATGCGAATATGTCTTAGCTTTTGTTTAAATTATTAGCCGCTTCAAAGTACAGCCCGTAGGCCGCACGATCCCTTGCGGACGAACGAACACAGGTGCGTTCAAATACAACGACAGGTCAAAATCAATTAGATAACTCTCAATCTTACAAGACGCGAATTCCTGCATCCAATAGTTTCATTCTCTGTCTATAAAGCAAGAGCTGTCTTTTTATACGACCAATTAACCTAGAATGTGCTTACAAGCTAAGATTACAAAGTTGTCTACCCGATTGTAACTTATTGCAATTTATCCCACACTGCCTCAATATGCCACTGATGCCAGGCGAGGTAGACATTGCTATTAGTTTACTTTATAGGGGGTTAAGCCCACTCGGACTTCATCGAGTGAACAACACACATCATCTCGGACGTGATACGAGCATCGCAATCCCGGAATTTTGTCACAGCCTACGCTTAGTGATGACTGTGACATAACAAAAAATCACGCGACGTTTTGCCGATTAGGGTTAAACCAGACAATTTGTATGGCCATGGCTGCTATTCGATCCACCAACCCAACAATTACGAAAATAAACTCTTACCAACAGGTTATTTTAGGTGTGTAGAGAACGTCGCAGATTTTACAGGGAGTGGGCTTGTCAATAGTTACACAAAATATCGACCGCGTTGAGTCTGCTTCGCCATTTGAAGTTATTGTAAACATATCTGGTCGATAAGTGCTAATTACAGAAGCAGTCACGGTACATCGAATTCCATGAGCCATTGAATAGAATGTGAGTCTAGCTAAGTAAATGACCGAACTACTTTGATGATACGCCGGTATACAAGTAACTCGTGGCACTTGAGTATCACAGTGGATATCCCCGCACATGTTTAAACTTTTTCAGAATAAGGAATCGATGTAGAGATAAAGTCGGAGAAACTTGTTATAAATTAGCAGGACATGTGTAATCTTCTTGGTAAAATCAATTCACAAATTGGCAAGACGTTACTTCATACCTTAAAAATGATGTTGATGTTTTGTATCAATAAATAATTATTCAGCGTTATCAAATTATCTTCACACTGTTCCAGTAGTACACATATAGATGCGGAAACTGTGTTTATATCAGGCAATGACGCCAAACCAAAAAGATGATGGTAGTGTATATTTTAATATGTGTTATGTATATATTGCGGAGAACAACTTAACATATTCATGGAATAGCACTTGGCCGCTAAATAAATTGCACAATTGTGTTTATAGACAGTTTATATTAATCATCTGATCAGCACTTGTGATTGATATTAACAATAATTAATTCTATATGAAATAGATTAGCGAACTGGTTCCTTGCCGATGTAAATACCTCTTCTTTACAGTCCATACGTACGAAAGTTACACCGTCAATAATATTTCTTGAAGATCACTAAATTATTGTAACATAAGCGAAAAACCAAAAAGACTTGCAAAAGCAAATAACAAGTAAACATGAGTTAAATATTTCTCGTCGTGCTATTTAATGGAAGCCAAAAGCGGTCATTCGTTATATCGTCTTTTCGCATTGCATACATGAAAAACACCAAATTAGAAATACGAAAGATCGTGTTATTTCGCGAAATTTATCCAATATTTCGCTTCTTCTTGGCGTTTTTTTCTTCGCATGGCCACAGGGCAAAACTGTAGAATGCGGTAATATTTTGTTTTGTCGTTATTTTCGTTTGTGTTGTGTCAGACATACTTAAACACGTATAGTTTATATTTTTCGCCTTTGATGCTCTGTCCATGATCAGAATCCTTTATCATTAGTATGAAACCATCTCTATCGGTGTCTATTAGTTACTGGCTCGTATTGTTCAACTCATATGGTCCAAGCCACCTTCAGTCAGTTAGTAAGTAGATCGGCGACTTACACAAACCACGCGATCAAAGTCATCGTCAATTAGTCACTGACTTGGCCTATATTACTCTTGCCTCTCAAGCCACCGACAACTACTTACTGGCTCAGCCTATATTACTCTTGCGATTCAATTAACTGTAAATTACGTTACATTCCCAGCCTCCGTCACATTCACTTACGAGCAAAAAAAAAAAAAAAAAAAACTGGTACCAGCAAGCTGTCATATATGTTAGTCACCAATCTACATATCATTCTAAAATACAGAATCAAATCATTCTCTCTACCGTTCAGTCTTTGGCTTTAAGGTCAGGTTGTGGTGCACCATGAAAAGTTATCCCTATGTGCAGTTTGCAAGTAGATTTGTGGCTGAAAAGGTTGTATTGCTTCAAAAACTTCATACGAATGTTTCTACCTATTAATGACCTCAAATAGAATCAGCCTTATGACAACTTTTCTTCTCTGCTTAATTTTAAATGGGTTGGTAGTAAAAATTAGACGACTCATTCTCCATATGCTTTTTTACGAAAACGGTTTTACGATTACAACAAAGATGTCTTGTCATTACAGAACTGCTGGTATTCTTCTTTATCTCGAGAAAGATACGAGTCTATACATAAAACATAATTACATCAATCCAATCATTCGGAATAAACTTATTTTATTATCAAGGCATATGGCAATAGCGCATGGAATTTAAAATTTCAAACTAAGTATATATACTTAATATATATCACTTTCTCAAACTGTTTAGTTGTTAATGTCATGCAAGTTGAACATTACTCATATATGCATTAAATTTGAGCTCCCCACGCAATATGAGTAACAAACATGTAAAGGCATAGTTTACAACATGTACATAATTCAAAACTGGTACATGATGCAGCTAACCTAAGGAAACTAGATTATGTACACATCGTGACAAAACTTAATGAAATACATGCGGGTTTTTTTAAGTACGAGACAGAAAAAAGTTGTAGAAAATCACATACTGTAGCTGTTGTGACAAAAATACATGTAGGTTAACGATAAATAACGACATAACGAAATGCGATTCACGTGCAACTCGTTTTATTTAGTTTTTGCATCACAATAACACGAACAAAACGCAGAACGGAAAACAAAAGAAACAACTTCCGAGAAAGTAACGTGAAGTTTAATTTTTTTAAAATTCCGTGCTTCGCAAATATGCAAAGAGTGAAAAAATAGCAAATAGCTGCATTCGGCTAGTATCATATTTCGGGAAACTAAGAAAAAAATGTTCGCGGTGTCTTAATCAATGAGAAGTGCAAGAAAGGTCTTCCCTTGCGTGAAAAGTAATGCCTGTTACGGTGGCTACATTCCAGTCCCATTTAATTGTGTTTCACGTGCGAGGTAATTATCGTGATAATAAACTTCATACGTTGGAACAGCAAGTTCATTAGATTAAAGAAAACGAGAAAATACATTACACGACTCGATGTTGCGTATACGAAACAAGCGAAATGCAGATGGTAGAAAATATTTCATATATTGTTATATTTTGGCGTGTGGAACTGCCAAGTGTTTGGCATTGTACTTTGTGTTTGAACCGAAAGGTGAGGAAACGAGGGATGACAGAGCAGACTTTCTTAATTAACCATTTTATCAAATGTATATACTTTGTGTCGTCGTTGTTCTTTTTATAAGAATACAAATCCAGTTTCTTTATATAACAGAAAGTTGTCCAATGGGACACTCTGTTGTGGTTCGTAATGCATCAACTCTTTCTGACTGATATTGTGTACAAATTTCCCAAATCGTATCTCTGTGATCATAGACAGTTAAAAAAAAAAAGTATAATGTTAGCAATGATTTTATTGAGAGAAAGTCCTTCGGGGAAAGATTCTCGACAATATTGTAACTTTGAACGTCCCATTTTGCGCGGCTTAGAAAAATATACCTTAGTGTTTATAAAGGTCACCTTCTAATTTCACATATAACTGTATGTATATAAGGGAAGTTTTCCGGTGGCTGCGGAGTTTGCGGGGTGGTTTTTACGAGATTTCTTCCCGGCTTTCCACCATTCACAGGCAACGAAAAGTCATGTTGTCCTCATAAAAGTCGTTATATAGGTGAAATACTCTTGAGTACGACGAAAAACACCAATCAAACAAACAAACAAATCTAATTTTACACTGTTTCCTAAAAATAGATGTTCTGCTACAGAAGCTATGTGTATGCTAGAAAATAGAATGGCAATGGTTTTGTTGGACTAAACGACAACCAGTTTAGCCCATGTAACTCCATGTTATTTGTCCAGATCTAAATTTATTTGACTAGCGTTGTTGAAGGAGATATATGCTGTGATACAAAGTGAGTTATCATCAGCGATCAGTCTTATCGTTTATTTTAACTATTTTAATAGCTTGTATGTTGACAACACATACGATATTTTGTGTTTAGTTACTCTAGCTTTTTGTTAAACAGCAGGTTTTTTCTAACGTTTTGTCATACTTTCGCCAATCTAAATCCACGAGAAAAAAATATCCGGCGAATAGCCGTTTTTTGCTATTCTGCCTAACTTAATACCCAAGAAAATATAGGCGATTACTACATATGAGGCTTATGGTTTCTCTTTGTTATTTAGACTGAATCTTTTCACTTAGTCGATGTGTGATCAATACAATTAATATTCTGCTAGATTCTTCTATCAAAGGCATTTTTTATTCCACATACTACCCTCATTTAGCAAATGGTTCAATGGATGTATACATTTACACCAGTATTATATTCAGGAGATAATGTAACAAACAGTACACAAGCTATCCATTAAGAGGCAAGGTCTTGTTAAATAGTTAATTAATTGGAACTAACGCCGTGTTTCAGGGACAACCATGCTCTACTGAAATCAAGAAGCCACAAAGAAAGTCTGCCGCTGTTGGCTGAAAAGTCGATTGGTATCCCTCTTTGGAACGCAGGTATTACTTGGATGCCTGCATAAAAGTGTTTACCTTGGATCATACTTATTGCACTTCCTCCACGAGTGTCTTGTGTAAGGCCCTTTGTAGTGATGTTGATGTGTTTCTCAAGAAGCACTGAATTGATTATTTGCGAAGACCCTAGTGGGGACTTTTCTAATAAAAATCAGACACAAAGAGATGGGACTACAAAGATCGGCTAATGGTCTGCATCAGTTCATCCCAAAGATTAAAAACAGCCTGTTTTGTATTTACTGGTATAATTATTATGTGTTCAGTTTCCGAGAATGTTAATGCAAAAGTAGTATCCATTTTATGTTTCTTAGCCAAGCAATGATAATTTTTGTTTACAGTTCATTAAGATACATGTACTACGGATATTTAATATTGAGTCTGGTATGTACATCGTTATATTTGTCAATATCTCAAGATCTTATCACAAAGTACTTTCGGTTCTCTACAGTAAACTTTTACTCATATCAATTTTCCCCAAAGCGCATTTCCCTATGTTATCGTAAAACGCAAATTCAGGGCAATAAATATGGACTTTTTTCAACCCTTTTTAGTCCCCTTTCTACCCTCATATTTTGTTGAAGGTCGGTATGATGCGTAGTCTGGCTAGTCAAGTTATCCTCAGTCGATGTAACGTTGACTCGGCAGTAAAGTCGATCCAAATTGTCACACTGGTACCGGAGTGATAATATGTTTACTACCAATCAAGGGTACCAACAGAGGGCAACGGACATTATTAATATAAAAAAATAAGTAAGAGTGTTGTATGGATGCAGCTAAAGTCAACATTTCTCTAACTACCAAGATTCTAACCTTGGTATTGCACAACAGCCAGTTAACACAGATATATCTTTATTTTTTTTTCGTGGTTCACGTTGGAAAACCAGACATGAAATTTGTCCCCCGGTTTTATACTGTTGCAGAATAATGCCTTTTTATAGTGCATTTGATGGATTTACTCGCCATCTGCGATGGTTTATTACCAAAGCCATGTCCAACTAGACTCTATACCGGGAGACCACGGGTTGGTTAGAACATGATGTTCTTGAGCTAACGGAAGCGTAGGTGAGACCACAATGAAATTGAATTTAATCGCAACAAGTACCCGGTATAATAGGCTCGTTTGCGGTAAAAACATTTCATTTCATTTCATTTATTTCACCAGAAGTATATACATGTGTACAAGTTGATTCAAATAATACGTATAATAAA
>JAVFBZ010006192.1:0-12300 GCA_032466195.1 Katharina tunicata
TAGCCTTATCTATACACAGTTAACTCCCCTTGTTCAAACTTCAAACTTATGACCTGTATTCGAAATCACGAATTGTCGGAGTTACTAAATATATTGTACTTTCGTGCACAATATGTAGCTGGCATGCAAGCTAGGGATAATTGTAATTAGTTCAACAAATAAAAAATGGCAAAAAAAGTTTGAAGCTTTTGGCTTCATAACAGAGCTACATTTATTTTTGTTCAATTTCGCGAACAACACGTCTTGCATACAATCACTATATTTTAAGACTCATTTTTAATTAAACCTCATCATTAATATTAATTTCATCACACCGATCTTCTAAAAAAATGCCCATTCAAAATAAATATGTATCCATTTAACTTATTGGCGTGGTTGGTAAATAGCGTTTACGCTTAAAAAATCCGGAATTGGACATATTTAGACTTCTCGTCAAACACACGGCCACTTATCTGTCAGAACAGGTGCTCACGTTTCGGTGGGAGTCGCGCAGAATCTCGCAGAGGCTGAGTTTGCGTGAAGACGGCCCCGATCGACCTTGTTTCATATCCCTCTATACTATATCTTAGGTTTAACCAGTCCACCGACAACAGTGTATTTACAAGTTTAACCAGTCCGCGGGTAAACTATTCACGGGGTAATTAAAAGTTTAACCAGTCCAAGGGCAAACTGATCACAGTGCCATACAAAGTTTAACCAGTCCAAGGGCAAACTGATCACAGTGCATTTAAAGTTTTAACCAGTCCAAGGGAAAACTGATCACAGTGCATTTAAAGTTTTAACCAGTCCACGGTCAAACTATTCACGGTTTATTTAAGAGTCCAGGAAAAATTGTTAACGGTTCTTGCAAGATTTTCAATTTCGGAAGAATCTCTTCTTAAAGCCTCCATAATGCCAACTTGTAAACCATTGACCTGTGAAATAGCTTCTATATAAGATCAACATGTTCATCACAACCTGACCAACGTGCGGTCAACTGTCCACAGCCGACCTTAATAGGGTGCTTTAAACCATTATTACACAAGAGATTAGTCAAACGAAACAAACTGACAAATCAAATCTGTATCAAAATCAAGTTTTAAGTAAACACATAAATATATATAATTTACTTGCTAATTTACACAAGGAATGTTTTTATCATTATCAATCACCCTTCATGTTTGTTATAGATCATAAATTATATATTTACAAAGTAGACCTACGCAACGTTTCGGTTAAGAGGTCTGATGCAATTGATTTCAGAATGCCAAAGATAAAGATAAAGATTACAACAAAAAAAAAACAATTAAATATTACAATAAAAGTGCATGTGATATCACACATTACATTTAACAAAACTTTTTATTTTATTTTCAATTTTATAGCCTGAAGATTTTACTTACATCAATTCATCATTAATTCAAAAGCACTACTAATAAACAAGTTCGCATTGCGAGACATACCCCGTGGCCTACAGCAAATACGAATCCTGTGGCCGCAGGTACAAATGTCAAGGTGTTGAGGCATGAATTATTAATGTCTCAAAGCCTTGACAATTGTGCTGTGTGCATTTATAAACTCGCTTTTTAAGAAAACCATGGTAAAATTGAAAATTCCGGCTCCGTTATGACTTGTGTAGTACTATCAGGTATATATTGCCCAATTTTCAGAACAATCCTAACATTATTGACAGAGAATTAGTCCTTTTAGTTTGTGTTAAATCAACAACAACAACAAAAGTGCCAACAAGAGAGTGAGTAAGATCTAGACCCCGTTCACCACGGGGTAAAAATAAACATTATGGTAATATGTATCACAATTTCAGCGGATACACGATATAAATACTGGTTATTAAAATATATATTATAAATACTGGATATAATAAAAACACAGCATACATTGACATCACATGAAACATCAAAACAGATTGTAATTATATTTATAATAGTTTTATAAATTGTTTGATATTATGTGCACTTTCTAACTCGCTAGGCATCTGGTTCCAGAATAAATGAATGCACCTTGATAACTGGCGGATTTTAGCCCGTATGTCGTGGTTTTGACACGAGGTACCTCTACTTTATTGATAGATCTTAAATTGTAAGGCCTCCATCCATATACATCGGAATAAGTTCTGCATGAAAGGAGAATTTATACCATGAAGAGACCTGTACACCTCTGTAACCAAAAGCCTTTGACGATGGAGAAGTAGAGTTAGTGCAACCATTAACAAATCTTCGTTTGAAGATTTATTATCGTTGAAACATATAGCGCAGAGCTCTTAACTGTATATTCTCCATCTTCTTCAAGTCTGTTTGTTTGCATTAAACCAAACAAGAGGACAATAGTTGAAATGTGAGTGTATAACAGTCTTTAAAATTGTCAGCTTAACGTTTTGATTTAATATATTAGATAGTCGTTCAAGCGTACAAAAGGAGCTTCTCCATAAATCGCACGCATATCATTGGCTTAAACCGGCACAAAAAGTGCGAGCTCGATGCGATTCGATAAAAATGCGATTAGCGAGTGTTACACCATTCAGTTTGTTAATTGTAGTTTCAAGGGCCGGCACAGCCTTCAAAAGCCGAGTGAAAAATAGTCCGGTTAAACAATGAAACAAACCAGCGTGACGCCCTGTTGGAGTTACGTGATGGCATCTCGCCAGGAACTCCAGCATTCTAAAATAGAGAATCAAATCAGTCTCATACCGTCGAGTCTTTGACTGGCCATCTTGTTGTTTACCTAGAAAGAGTTATCCTTCTTTGCTTTTCTAGCGAGTGTGTTAACAAGTGATTAGATGGTATTTCTTCACGATTTTATCTATATTTCTTCTCTCTTTTACAGACTTCAGATTGATTCGACAAGTAGTATGTTCTGAGCAGTTGGAGTCGCATTCGTGAGCAGCGTGAGTAGCCGTGAGCAACGGAGCCAGGTTAAAAGATAGGGAGCCTTGGGGTGCCACCCCGACTGCGCGTTGCATAAGGCAGGTGGTGCGCAGGGTCACACAGGGCCAGTGACGTCGCGTGATGTCACAGGTCACATAGGTCATGGCACATGCGCGATGTTGCGCAGGTCATACAGTTGGGTTATGGTGTGTTTGTGTGGGTGAGAGGGAGGAAGCCGGCTGAGAGAGGGGGAAAGGTGATGGCGTGGCGGAGGTGACGCCACGGTCGTCTGTTGGGTGTTGCGCAGGCCGTGGAGGTGTGTTTTCAAGCAGCTGGGTGTTGGATACGGTGTGTGTGTGTGGGTGGAAGGAGGAGATATGGATCGTCTGCTTAGTGAATGAGGAATAAGCCGATTGAGTGATGGGTTGAATAGGTAGGGAGTGATCGTGAACAGCGTGTTGAGAGGGGGTAGGGTGGGGATCCTGTTGCGCAGGCCATGTAGGTGTGTTTTTGCAGCCGGATGTTGGATATGGTGTGTGGGAGAGGGTGGTGTGGTGACTTAGCGGATATGACGTCATGGTGTCACAGGTCACTGCGCATGCGCGGTTGCGGGCTATGGCGGGTTAGGGTTAAAATATGAGGAATTCGTGTGGGTCGTTGGTTGCGCGTTGCATAAGACAGGTTGTTCGCAAGGTGGCAGGCGTGACGTCACAGGCAACGGGGTTGCGCCATGGACAGTTGGTGTATTGTTCGTGGGGCTCGAGCTCCAGGCCATAATAAAATATAGAGTTGTCGTGGTGCCGTGGCGTGACATGGGGTGCCGACATGATCCCCACAGGCTTCGCGTTGCATCAGGCAGGGTGACAGGCGTGATGTCATAGGTCACAGCACATGCGCGTTGGCGGGCTATTGTGTGGCTCCTGTTGTGCAGAACATGTGTGGCTTTGCGCAGCTGGGTGTTAGATATTTTGTGTGGAAGAGAGGGGTATTGTGGTGACGTGGCGAATATGAGGCACGATCGCCTAATCAGTTAATAAGGAAAGGACGGGTTGAGTGATGGATTGAATGGGTAGGTACTACATTAGATTAAAATAGAAAAAAAAAGACAATTGAAAAACAGGTCACAGAAGTGACGTCGCTTGGCGTCACAGGTCATGGTGCATACGCAATGGTGTTTGGGTGTTGCACAGGCCATGGAGGTGGGTTTTTTTTTTCGCAGCTGGGTGCTGTATATTGTGTGTGTGGGTGAATGAGGGAGAGAGAGGTGGTGACGTGGCGGATATGACATCACTATCGTCTGCTCAGTGAATGAGGAATGGGCGGGTTGTGTGATGGGTTGAATGGGTAGAGAGTGATCGTGAACAGTGTGTGTGTAGGATCTGGTGTTGGTTTCGGCGCATGTGCGTTGGGGGTTGAGGGTGGGGCTCCTGTTGCGTAGGCCATGTAGGTGTGTTTTGCGCAGCTGGGTGTTGAATATGGTGTTTGAAGTGAGGAGTGGTGTGGTGACGTGGCTGATATGATGTCGTAACGTCACAGCGCATGCGCGGTGGTGGGTTAGAAAGGGGCTTCTGTTGGGCAGGCCATGTTGGTGTGTTTTTGCTGGGTGTTGGATATGATGTGGGAGAGAGGGAGAGAGATGGGTGGTGTGGTGAGATGGCGGATATGACGTAACGAGACGATCAAAGCAGTAATGTCACAGGTCACGGCGAATGCGTGGTGGAGGGCTATGGCAGGCTAGTGTTAAAAGATAGAGACATGTTTAAAGATGTGGTTGTCATGGGGTGCCGTGGGGATGATCCCCACAGGCTGCGCGTTGCATACGGCAGGGTGACAGTCGTGTCACATCGCCATAGTCACATTGCTGCGACTCACGCCTTTGCAAGAAAATTTGTCACCTGCTTCACCCGAACAGTAGCAGGTTTTGGAAAAGAGTGATGACATGTGTTCCCCGCTTCATTCTTCCTTGAACATACCAGGTGTCCGCTTATCAAAGTCATAATGCTCACGTCGGCGCGCCAGCTGTCCAGTTCTCGCTCGTACACTCGGCTTGACGAGGGATTCCCAGTCTGGGTGTGAGACGGCCATGTAAGCTGAATCGGTGTCCATCACGCAGTGCTCCCCAGTCGAGTCTATCGAAAAAATTGTCCTTGAAATCGTAGTAGGGGGTACTGGGGGGCAGGTACTGGTCCGGTATTGCACCACCTGGTAGATTTTCGTCACCACGAATCTGTGGTTCAAGTACTATCAAACGAAGGGGTGTCCCCAGTATAATGTTCTCACCCCACATACTTCCGATCAACATTAGCCTGGTTGTTGATAAAATGCTGTGTGCCTCTCTGCGTACGCCTTCATGTGCGGTCCAATGTCGCCTCGAGACACCATCGTGTTCTTAAAGATGGGAGGACACTCGGCGAAAGTTGGTTTGAGAGGGTCGGGTACATGGAGATCACACTCCACAAAGCCAAACAGCTCATCGTCGCGGATTAACTCATTAACTTTATCTATAAATTATTTTTTTTTAATTTGTAAATACACCTATGATATTAACAAATAGAGAGTATTGTGTGCAAGCAAGACTGACGATAAATCGACCGACTCCAGCTGGGTGAGCAGATCTTGTATAAGCCTGCATGCCGACCTGAAATAAGAGGAAAACGCCAGTAATGACGGACAAAACAATTACTATTTTCTATAATTTCAAACACAGTTTTTAGGCAAAATAAGACTGAAACATATCTATGGCAAAGAATAGTTATTTTTGAATTTATATAAAAACATAGCCCCCGCCATTACGCGGCGGTTTGTCGAAAATGCAGCGACTTGTTTCAGCTTGAGCGAATTACTGCGCAACGCGCGTCTAATGCGGCGTTCACACAGTGCCGATTTTGGCTCCCGTTTGAGATCAGACAGCGCTACGACACGAAGAGTGTTTACTAGTCGGATTACTATCCTCAATGATCTGGAATATCCTGTCATTGTATGAACGCAGTCGTGTACGTTCGTAACTACGGTCCTACGGATCGGGAATGGTCCGGAGAGGTCGGCCAAGCACTCCCGACAGTTAGGTGCGTCCCGTAACATTCGAGAAACTCAGCCGACTTTGTTTAGTCGGGTTCCAATCGTGACCATGTCGTGACAGATTCTGCTGTATCGGATCAAAATCGTAACAATGTCCTGTGTTGTCTGGGAGGTGTCCTGTGGAACGGGCATGATCTGGAGAAATCTTTCATAATCTACCAATAACTGACGGCGATGCTCCTTGTAGAACTGCTGAGACTGGAGTGAGAATCCGCCATCGCAGAGAACAATTTTTGGAGTGAATAATGGCAAGAACCTTTCTTATATGGCAAGTAAAAGGTTTTTAAACTAAATTTTTGAGTTTCGGTTTGTAAAATTTCGAATTCTATAAATCCCTGAGTCTATTTTATAGGCATTAAAGGTGTTAATAATCCCACGAATCCGCATATTCTGTAACTAATGTTTGGGACAACAAATAAAGAGAAGGAATACAAATAATTTAATTTTCTGCATCCTTTGTTTATCAATTTACCGAAATAGCACAAATGAACGTTTATGTGCCAAACGGCGATTTTCGTCAAAAGATATAGAATAAAATTTTAACAAAATATGTCAGAAGTCGACCTATTCTGCGTGAATTCAGTTTTTGGATAAGCTCGTAATGCTCACATATTTCTATTTTCCCTTATACCGTCAACAAAAACATTTTTTCATCTTTCAGAAGAATTATGTAGTTGGTAAAAACGTAAACGGACTTTAATACATAAAAATTCATAATTCATAATCAGTCTTTTTCATATCTAAAAAATTACATATACTTTACGATACTAAAGTTCAATGCTAAAATAGTATAAATAGGCTATATAATCTGTGTAGTTTTTGATTTGGTGTTTTACAAGACACCAAAACAACTCAGCTTCGTTTTTGCCCTTTCGTATTTTCGTCATACCGCGATCATCATATATTTGCTGATAAGTTACGATGACATTTTGGGCCCGCGCCGTGGTTCAGTGGTTAGCGCGTCTGACTGCAGATCCTCCTTCGATGTACCGCACGGGTTCGAGTCTCCCAGCGGAGAGGGAGTCACGCGAGGTGACTTCGGCAATCGCGGGGCGGTTTTTACGAGGTTTCCTCCCGGTTTTCCGCCGTATTGAGTAAAGCAGTTTAAAAAGTGGAGAATCCGTCGTCATATAAATGAAATACCGTTAAACACCAATCAAACAAACAAACAAACGATGACATTTAATTAAGTCATTTAAGTTTTAACATTTTTAATAACGTAAAAAACGGCTTTGTGATATTGGCCATAGGGCACAGAAAGCTACGCCCATACTGCCACCAGACAATATATAGCTCAAGGAAAAGAAAACCAAAACCGTAAATGGATTGCGTGTGAGTAGTATAGAAAGGGCTGTTCGAACCATAGAGAAGTCGAAATGAGCAGAAAATCCTAGGTTAAAAGATAGGCTGATCCCCACGATATGGGGAGCAATGGGGATCAGTCGTCTTCGCAGGTTGTTGCGCAGGTTCCGAGTATGACCGGAACTACCCGAAGGTGGTCCGAGGTGGGTGACAGAGAGTCGGGGTGAGGGGTGAGGGTCAAAGGTCACCGAGGTCATATGACGTCACGGTCGTCTGCTAATGAGGCAAGGGTGAGTGAAGGGTTGAATGAGAATGAACAGTGTGTGTGTTTTGTGTTGCTCTGTTGTTGGTTTATAAAAGAATACGACATAAAAAAAGACAAAAAAAAAAGATGAGATGAAAAATAAAAAAATAAAAATTCAGAATCAACACATGTTTTTCAGAAAAAATAAAAAATGAGGGAGCAGTGAAACTGGAGCTCTACTCAGCTTAAAGAAGTTTTAAAGCCAGGGAGATTGAACAGTTGCACAGTATTGGTTACGACACTAGGTTCTACATGTACAAGTTAATGTGTGTGGAGAGTTGTTTTGGAATGGTTTCATATTGATAAAGATGTATTATTTTATTCAGCTCAGCGCAAAAAACTGTGGCGGGTAGATGGAATTTGAAGGGCCCCCTCACTGTATGTTGTTGCTGCAATGCCATGGTTTGAACAAAGCAATGTCAACAGTTTTAAAGAGATTTATTTAGTTTTTCCAAAGCTGTGTGCCTCGAACGAGGTATGGAGTGTAGGCCCCTACCTAGAACGAGGCTGTATATATACCTACTTCGAGGTACTGTGCTCAACCGTAGTGTATAGTTGAGGAATCTTACCAGTTCTGAAACTCGAGCGTTTTGACATGTGACATGTGCTCAAAGATAACTGGGTGATCTAAAACAACAACTGCATTTTTTACCCCCAATCCACGCGTTGACACAACAATATGAAAAACGTCTATATCCTTCTATAACAGTATTTATTTGTAGATAAAAATAGGATTGTCTTTAAATTTAGAGATACGGACCAGTGGATACAGGATTTTGTGAAAGGGTGTGCTCGATTATCCTAGCCAATAGGTCGAGTCAATACGGATGCTCTGAAAGTGAGGAAAGCCGGAGAGACGATCCCAGCTTATTTTCAAAATGAAATTTGATGTAGCATTGTAACAAGTTGACTTGAATTAAAAGGTGCTATACCGCAGAATTTCGGCCAAAAGTCTTCTGAAACGAATTAAACCGGGTTTTCTATATTTTTATGTATGACCTAAAGTTTAAGCTTTCAGAAAATATCTTCCTCGGATCGTTTGACATATCGTACTAAAATAATAAAAATGTTTGTAAAATCTATGCGGTTATCCAAGTCAATAGGGCGAGGGTCCAGGGGCCGCGTAGGCCCCGGAAGCTCTGAAAATGAGTAAGGCCGGAGAGACGATCTCAGCTTATTTTCATAAGTGAAAGGTAGAATTTCGGCCAAAAATCGACTGAAACGAATTAAATCGGATTTTCTATAATTTTTCCAGTAAGCCTATGGCCCAAAGTAATAAGTTTTCCGAAAATATCAACCTCGAGAATGTGCGATATACCGTATTAAAATAATACAAAAGTTTGTAAAATATATAATGTGGGTCGGTCGTTATATAATTGAGGTTAGTACACTACAGTACTTCCATTTACAAGGTTAGGTTTTTAGCGTTACTTCAGAATAAGAAAATGTCGGGGAATATACAGCGAAGCTTTTACGGAAAAATAACTATGGGAGAATACATTAAGGCTGGAAAACATGTATAGTACACAATATCAGGGCGAATACGAGGGAGCCGTGTCCACCCGCGTGAGTTATTTCATAATAGAAACTCGCGGGGGACGAGAATGGCCTTTCGTGTTTCGGCTGTAGCTTTTGACCAATCATATCATCTCGATCCAACCTGTTAAGCCCCTGGGCGTAATTTGCTTAGCGGTTGACCAATCAAGAGGCCAGACCACAGTCAGAGTAGTCACACCCCCAAACCCTTACTAATCCAACGAAATAAAGTTTTTATGCTGCTGAATATTCAGAAAGTCTTCGGAGTGCATTAGCCATATATGGTATCCAGGGACAACTTTATTATTTTTAAATATAACTAAATTTCCCCCAAACATGAAACTTGCAGGAGAACAACTTAAGTATACAGTGGTTACAGCATGCCAGTTTCATCAAATGCCCTAAGTAAGTTATAGAGATATGGCTTGGAAACGAAACGGCAAAGTGACACATCCAGCCTCGACACAGACGACGACGATACAAATACTCCTTAGCCAAAGGCTGAGGAGTAAAAAAGGATTGCAAATGAAAGCCTCTTTCGGGAAGAGTGGAGTGGCCTTAAAAAGGGCCTTTGGAACGGCGCCGAAATTAGAGATTACGTGTTGGAGAAGGGTTTCGCCTTGGATTGTTTGTCTCGTTTCAGCCGCCCACAACAACCTTGGTTGTAGTCTGTTGCGGGGGCTAGGTGTTTGATATAGATACACCTCCAACAGGTAATGGCCTTGAGTTCGGCGCTGGTAGCTGGGAGGTTGGTGATCTGGCTGGTGGGTAAAATGAAATTCAAATGCGTTTTGGAGGTCCTTTTATCGGATTAAGGGTGGATTGAAAGACCAACAGCGCGAACGTGAGAGAAAACACACCCTGTTAACTGATTGGTCGGTCAATCAGGCGGTGTGGCGACTAAAAATCTTGAAAACCCTGTCCACTTGTGCTTCTTTTTTCTCTTTAAAACCAGTTCTTACGACAATAAAGCATGACACAGCAATACCCAGACACGATCACGAACGAGTTCAACATGCTCTTTCGAATGGTGCCACTTACACCACGGTACCAGGTCGTACTGTGAAAGGCGAGTCCTTTAAAGCGTGGACAGACGACTAGATTCACACACCATTGAACGTTATTCAGTACAATTCTACCTCAAAACACGAACACCTACATGCACTGAAGGTCTGCTGGTTTGGTGCAGTTGTGTATAAAAGCAGCTTGTTTTATGGTGTAGTTGTCCATTTGTTAGACTTGTTCAAGACGGCAACATGTTTATTCGTGACATATGCCAAACGAAATTTACGCTGAAGACGAACCTGAGGCGCCATCGACGCGAGAAGCACCAGCCTGGGGGAGCTCGTGTGTTCCAGTGCGGGCAGTGTGCTCGATCACCGACCCTCGCATTTAAAGCGGCACCAGCGACTGATGCGACAGAGCAGGGCGAGGACTAACCAAGCGCCCGGGAGAGCTCGTGTATTCGAATACGGGCAGTGTGCTCGATCGTTCAGCCGAGCATCGAAATTGAAGCAGCACCAGCGACTGATGCACGACAGTGGGGAAGACCCGCCTATGAAGCGACGCCGTGTCGAGCTGGTAAGTACACCTCTATTTAGGTACATAATTAAATGAGGTGTAGGGACTGGTGTTAAGTGTGAAAAAATTGCAAACTTGAGATCTTTTTCAGTAGGAGTGGGTGGCCCTAAGAAGGGCCTTTGGAAAAAAGCATAGGGTCGTAGTTTAAAAATAAATTCTGTAGGCTTTTAAAACCGATTTTCTGTGTAGCACACGTACCGCAACAGACAGCATGATGACAGGGCTAGAAAACGATGTCTGCGAGTGCTGTAAGGCAGACTCGTCATTCGGGCGTAGGGCCTAGTGGTCGTTGTCTATGCTCTGAGGCTTCAAGTCGTAGGCTGTTGTTGCTCTTGTTGTTCATCTCCAATGGTGGTAGGGGTGGTGCTTCAGGGTGAAGGGGAATAGGAATGGCTGGATCTCGGTGCGTCACCCAAAGGTAGCCTATCACGTCTGGTCCAACCCCGCCCCTCCATGTGTTCGTATGCGATACGGCGTGTTCTAGCAGCACGGATCTCTCGACTCAACCACCTTCCCAGCCTATCCCCATTGACTGTATAGATATCTTGTAGGCGCAATCTTCGTCTGAGAGCACAGAGACGGTGTGCTGATGTAGTTTCCCTGGGTTGGTCGTCATCATTTATGGTGGTGGGTTGATAGTTTGTAGGTGGTGTGTGTAGTTTGGGGATATTTTTGTATAGCGGTTGGGTTAAGGTGAAGCGTGTTGATTGGTGCGTTGAAACGGTGAGTGGCTGTTGATTGGTTATTGCGCCAAGCTACTGTTTACCAAAAACCTCTCAAAGCCGGGTTTCTTGTGGTTCTGTTTAACAATCCCTTGCGAGACTAAAACAAGACACAGCGATACTAAAACTCGTATTAGAGAGAGTTCGACGTGCTCTTGTTGATGGTAGTACCTACAATACACTGCTGGGGTGTGAATTGTAAGAGGCGGGTAAAACGGTGTTGTAAATCGACTACAAGCACCTACCATTCGACGTTGTACAGTATAATGTGAACCCAAAACACACACTTGAACACCTGACCACGGTCTGGTGAATTGAAAGGTTACGGGTAAAACAAAAGTTTGGTTCAACGACAAAAAACACGCAATTATGTCGTATAATTCAAGCCCCTATCACGAACAGATGAAAACCGCGCCTAGGCCTCGCCAGACGATGGTGACGTCAGGCCCACCACGCCATCAAACAGCTTCACAAGTCCACACAACCCGTCTCAGCCACTCCCATATGAACACCCCAGATCTAACCACCCTTAGTACAACGTACACACCCCATACTCACCACCCTTTGAATGTATATCGCTTGGTGTAGTTATGTTGTTGTGTGTACACATGTATGTACACTTTTTTTTTTAAATAGTTTTATATAGAGGTATGTATTACATAGGTATACATTTATATAGTTGGTGTATAGTTTTATAGTATATATACTCTGTCAAAAAAGAAACGCATAGGTGAAATGTCACAGGAAAGTGTTGATTTTTTTAAAAAATATCGTTTCTCATGTACAATGGCCATGGATGATTATGTTTCTCAATGCTTCTGGAATGGGACAACATTGCCAACTACACTGAAAAAAATTAACACACGTTGTGGCGCGTTTCTGTGGAAATTCGTGTTAAGCGACATGAAATATT
>JAVFBZ010006203.1:0-12299 GCA_032466195.1 Katharina tunicata
GTTTTCGAAACCGGCTTGGAATTTAAACCGGTTTAGATTTGAGCCGGTTTAAAATATTGCCGTGTGAACGGGCCTTTTTTGGTTATTCATATTGGATATTTCGAATTCACATACCATTCCTGGTAGTTATTGAGTGTCTATCATAGTTCGTACTAATATTTGAAAGGGTTTAAGCAGCATATTGATTTGTGGACTTAAGCCTTTCACCGGTTAACAGTCGACCTTTGATAGAACTTCGATCAAATAGGATAGCCTTGCTACATGTCCAATAGAGCTTATGCTCCGTGGTTAAAAACTACAGTTATCTTTTGTGTGAGACGGCTGCTTTAATATAGTGAAGATAGTCAGCCACAGATCATTGCCTGTTCATCGATCAGAATACTCTTAAAACTTGAAGTTCTAGGCAGTCTGTATACTACTTGTAAGTTTTTTTCTGGTTACGTTATGAGGCGGACTTGTTCAACACGGCTGTTGTGTATAACTTGCATCCTATGGAAACGCTTACATTGTGTAAACTCGGAAGATTTAGGGAGAAGACTATATTGGTAATCCATGAATAACGTGTTCTGGCGTCCGCTGTGTATCAATAGTCAGAGTCTGCTCCCATTACCCCCAGAACATTGGTTAGTCACCAAAATAGTTCGCTAGTCTTAATGTTTTAGTCACGTTAAGCTGTCTTGCCTATCCACATAATCACTGAAACATAATATTGAATGATTATCAACAAAGGCCAGATAATCCGTGACTTAGTTCCGAACCAACGATATTGGTTGTTCTAATGGTAGTCTACAAACAATTTTGCTCATTGTTCCCAGAGGGAAGTGAGTGCCCACGATTCAATACCCCCAAAGCCAGTGAAATCTTTCTTGACTGAAGATTATTTTTGCACTATTGTATTCAAGAATCTAAACGTTGTATACATAAGTACATAATTTTGTTTAATTTATGCCTTTATTATGAATTCATTAACATATCTTAATATTTCATGTTTCTAATCTATTATGGGCTATTCTGCTAATCTACGTGAATAATGCATCGAATGCTTCCATTGCGTCATTACTTCCATTTATTCGTGGCTATATGTTACTTTTATAAGACTAAACAAGCCAGATGTGTATTCTTAGACGCTTATTTTCTTCTTTTTTACATATACATTTAGTCTTCGTCATTTAAGATTTATTGCTTTAAAGCAAATGGTCCAAGCCCGAAGCTATTATAACCGCTTTCTCAGCCGCACTCAATAGCCAGATTTTCACGCTGTGGTCGCTTTTAGGATTTGCAGATAGATATAAAATGTTTATACTTGGTATTTATTTATTCGATGTTAGACCAACAGTCCTAAATACAGGTAATTGATGTCGAAGAAAACTGGGTCGGGGAAACCCACGACCTTCCACTGTTTGCCGGAAAACCACCAATCATTGGCGACGGGAATAGCACTTTGTGTCTCAGCGGAATATATGGACAAGAGACACTTAAGGCCATTCCACCACAAAACCTTTTACACAAGATAAAACAATAATGTAATTATCATCAGCTAGATTTTTTTAACCACATTTCCAATAACTACTGTTATGTTTTAACTCCGTTCAACATCGATTGGACCGTTACAAATAAACCACACCAGGCTGTGAGTTAATGGCTATCATATATGCGTTTTAGCTATATTTTCTTTTCCACGTTCTACTGTTTCCTATACATTAGGTGGAATGTTTTGTGCCCCAACTTCAACTATTGTTTCAATGTTTACGTTCATCAGATTTTACAAACAAGTTGTGTATTCTTGATTGTTGATGTTCTGTTAACATGTACGCATCTACATCACATCTTAAATCTTAAAATCGATTGCTCTGACACCTAAGAGGATATTATCGTTTTTCTTATACACATTTAACAAACAGATCTTCACTTAGGTGCCGATTGTAGGAATGATACTCAAAGGTAAAATGATATAACTTGTTAAATATCTTATGTTAGATCAACCGGATCAAACGCAACATACGTCATAGGTCAGTTTTATTGTGGATGTCTAGACATGTCTAGAAAATGATTTTGAATTAAACCGAAATAATTGCATCTTTTTTCGGAGTTACTTCTTTGTTATTGTTTATTAAACGCCTCTGTGGCCTACATGAATAGTGTTAAAAGTAGTAGAATTTGACATCAACACGACTGTACCCAGTCTTTTAGTGAAGCATGTTACAACGTGTGTTATAGGTAGTCATTTATATATTTTTGTATAAATATAGAGAAAGAAAATTTTGCTTGCCTCCACTGGGATTCGAACTCGGGTCTCTGGCTGTATATATATATAAAGTGAGATGTTTTTGCTTAGTATCCTCCTTACAATTATCCATCCTCTACGAGATTAGGCATATATTGGCAATAAGTGTTATCATCATACCAAAGACGCCTCTAAATTGTGAAGCGTGAGTTCTGTTAAAGGCTTATACGGTCCTAAAGACATTCATTCGCTACAACCACAGGCTACTTGGATAAACTGTGATCCTTTAAACCCTCTTCGGAGTGCCTTTTAAAACCCTCTCTGAATCCATTATTACCAAACTATCCCCGTTGGACTAGATATAACGACGGATAACGCTTTCAAAGTTAGAAACGACCCGCACGTTTTACAGCACTGCCTACTATGTCATAGGTCTGATTAACGTAATTGAACTAAATTCAGCAGCTGACGGACACCAACATATCGCTGCCATAATTTAAGATAAACAATCTTTTAAGAAAAATATTTAAAAAATGTATTTCTTTATAAACTATTAAAATGCATGTATTGTAGGGAAAACTTTCTATTAAATAGACAATTAGTATAATAATGCTTTTTCTCTCACAAAAATAGCTTGATTATTAAATATATTGATAGTAATAAAATCAGCTATATTTTCTGGTTGCATAATATTTTAAATTTTGAATTGTGTAATGATAAATTTTCAGAAACTATAAATAGGACGAAAACGGGTATATAAGAATTATAGAAGTTAAAAGTTACTATTCCAATCAACATAAAGCTCAAAATTGACCATATTCCTCGCTGACCAATAGCACGACCTGTTATTTGCAGTAGACTAGACGATAAATTGCAATAGCGCACCTAACCTTGTAATTATAGACCATTACTAATGCTTAACGATTTGTAATGTGCCCATAGATTTTTGATCCTGTAAAGTTATCAGAACGACCAATGCCTATCCCATCCATCTAAACACAATCGTTCGCTTTACCATCACACTTTATTGTTCCTCACGAACCGTATATTTATTATTAATGCTTTTGACTGACTTGTTTGCTTGTCTGTCTTTCTTCAATGACGATATGTTGATGTTGATCGATGCAGTTTGCTTTGAACACGAGTATTTAAAAATAGTACAATTTTTATCTTCAGCTTACTGACAAATTACAGAATCCCCACATTGTATACCTTCGAACACCTGTTTCTGACTGGAATGCAGATGTTTAAGAACCGGGCCTCTAATGACGTAATCATTGTATCATAAATTTCGTGAAAATATATTTAACATCTGGATTCCAGCCATATCTTGGGCAACTCTTTTTTATCTTGTGCAACTCAAAGAACCGGGCCTCCAATGACGTAATCATTGTATCATAAATTTCGTGAAAATGTTTTTGAGTTGCCTAAGTAGTCGGCAATTACTGCTGGTAGTTTGATACCACAACATAAGTTTTCGATTCCCTTCACGGAACAGCACATTTTATTCAATTAGCGTCTCGCTATATGTTCATGACTGACTACCTTGATGGGGAAATTGTCTTACACAACATTATGCAACACTGAGGCTATTGTGCGCGAATGCTGGTCGAACATATACTATTTTTGTGCTCTTTATACCTCGTCTTTATACAGATCTTCTAGAATCTTGGCAGTTTTAATGTGAAGAAAAATTGCATAAAAATTGACTTGGATATGCTTTGGTGTTTTTAGTGATCAAAGACGTTGAGGGAAAGTCAGTTATTGAAGAAACTGGATCTGGTGAGATGGTTGAACTTCCAGACATGAAAGAAGTAGATGTGGATATTCCAGACATCCTTAAGAAAGACGAGTACGATTATGAAACTATACCTTCTAAAGCTATTGATAAAGAGGTTATAGTGGATGGTTCTGTAGAAAGTCTTCCATCGATTCCGTTTAACCCAGATCATATTATTGAAACGTATACCAAAGTTCATCCGAAGTCTTCTGCTAGGATCAAGACAGATTCCCCAGATGTTAGAATAGACGTTCATGTCCAACAGCCATCGACCAAAGAATATTACACTGAAACAAGGCAGCTGGAAACCACATCAGCACCCTACAGGACGGAAAGCAGTTGGGAAACAGAAATCTCAGCATCCGGTGCAACACCAGTAGAAAACAATTACCCTATTATCAACCCTCATGGTGGCATCAGCTACACCAAAGATAATGTTATAACAGCAAGGGGCAATGCTGAGACATTGGATACATTGGTTGACATCGATGGCATTGACCCCCTGACGGTTGATCCCGGAACTGAATCACCAGACAGGGCATCTGGTTCCGGTTCCGGTTCCGGCTATTCTTCAGGGGAAATAATCGACGAAGAGATAGATGTCGGCACGTTCACTCCATCAACTGCACCTGGTATTTATTGGTTTAAAATTGACATAAAAATACTGGAGCCTTTCATTAGAAAAGTGTTTAGTATTAGGTTTATTAGGTTTATTTCAGTTGGTTAAATGTGATGTTAACAGTGATGTTAATTCATATGGAACCATCAATGTATAGTGAATGGGAATCTTTAATATTATATGACTTAATTCGGAGGAATTAAGGTTGAAAACAAATGCGAATACCTGTCTACTAGTTACTAGTCAAACAGAGGCACTTAATATCCGGGTAGTTCTCGATAAACAGCAGTTCCGTCGTATTACTGCTACACACAAATACAAAAATATGCATTTAGTAAACGCCCTTTCCGTTTGTTGGCCTAAGGTAAAAGGAAAAGCTTCCGGTGGCTGGATGCCGTATACCACGTAATGTCGTTCATTCCCAATCATATATGGTGATAATAAATTATAACGGCAATATATTTTAAAATTGTTTTCCTCAGTATACTGTGGCTCCCCACCTCTGTTGGAGAATGCGGATCATGATGGGACTGGTGTACCGTATCTAGATGGAACTTATATAACTTACAGATGTGTTGATGGTTATAACACTGAGGGTTATCCGTATATGTACTGTCGACAGGGTAACTGGGAAGACTCTAAATTCACATGTGTCGGTATGTAACAGTTATATACTTGAAGCATTATTTAAAGTGCAGTTAACTACACTAATAACTAATCCTAGAAACTGTATCTTTTTAGTCAAAATTACGAGTTCCTGCTGTTTGAATGGCACAGCCTCATTCAATGAAACAATGCGTAAACTGGTGTTAAATGTAAATCATTCAACAGATCGATATAAACTTATTTGTGACGTAATTAGTAAGAGGCCGTTGATAACAGGCATTAAAACACAAATGTATGTGAAACCAACCTCGAATTTAATATATGTGTCTGTAAACATCCTTCATATCCAATCGAAAACTCTCCTAAAATAATATTACCAGTTACTTAATCAGAAAGCTATATAGGCGTGATATTGTTTTAATTGCCATTCTAATTGTGCTAAATCTGTATGTCTCCAGATGTGAGTAAAAGTAAGTATTGTTGTTATTTCATGCATTCATTAGTCTATGAGATAAAGTTGATATGCTACCAATTAGATTATAGTGTAGGGCTTAACAGTTTTGATTTATGTGTACATTCTATAGCAAACCCTTTTGTTCTTAAATAGAATAGTCTTTTGCTCATCTCTTTGTCAGAACGTTTAATTAGATTATTGTAGAAGGTGTAGTAATCTACAATACTAACAACTTTTGAATGTCTTGCTATTATAGAAGAATCGTGTAGACCTATCAGCTGTGTAGAATATTCTTGTTATATTGCGACTGCATTGTACTTGGTATTGGTATCCACTTTAAGCTGAACAATTTTGTGTTACACTTAATTGTAGATAATAATTGATTCATTGGCGATTTACACCGTACTTAAATTTATTTCACTCATATGACGGCGTGCCAGTCCAATCGGTGAAGGAAACCAGTCTAAACGATGTTGGCAACACAGAAGACACCGAAATACATTTGCAGGACGAAAAACAAATCAGCTTCCTGATGCCTTTAGCCCAGGTAGCACCATTTTACAGGAGGCTCTTCCCAACCACCCGCAGATACAGATAATAAACATATTTATTTAATGAAACCTTTCAATAAACGCTGTATTCGGTATAAAAACAACTCACAATTATCTAAATATGAACTATTTTTGTTATTGTAACAACGCAAAGATTAAGTTACTCGTTCTTTCAAATGTCGACTGTGGTTGTAACTTTCTTGTTTTGAATGGCAAAATAGCGAAGACCTGTAGCGAGCCGACTATTCCAGCTAATGGATACAAACATGGAATGATGTACACTGTTGGATCACATGTGTTTTACAACTGTAACGAAGGGTATGAGTTAGTAGGTGAGAACTACAGAACCTGCCTCGCTAATCAAACATGGAGTGGACAAATACCGTCGTGCATAGGTACGTTTATGATATAGGTACATTGCATATTGCAGTCTGATATCTGTTCAAGCTAGTTGATAGGGAAGCAATCTATGGCGTTTCCAGTGTTACACTTTTTATTCACTGTTTGTATTAACATAGCATATTTCAAAGACTAATGTTACAGCACGAATGTTGTAATAATTGGATACATTCAACAATCGTGTTTGTTGAGATTGAGAAATAGAAGTTATTTGTCTATGACCCAGGCAACTGAATTACATGTCCAGCAAATTGTTTTCAGTCTGCAGTTGACAACGATTGGAAAATTCCGCGAATCTTGACTATGTCCATTTTTGGTTATTGTAGTTCGAGGTTGTACAGACCCTGGAGAAGTTAGCAATGGTTATCGACAAGGCTTCGTCTATACGTTTGGTTCCATAGTTTTCTATTTCTGTAATGAAGGTTACGAACTGGAGGGGTCTAGCAACTTAACATGTCAAAATGACCAGCGCTGGTCCTCAGCTAAGCCCACGTGTCGCGGTAGGTATCAAGCAAACATGTTACCCTACTCAGTTATTCCACTAGCCACAGTTAAATATGAGACATGTGTATCAGCCTTGACAACTGACACTCTTAATTCGGAAACTCCTGACCGTCGACACCACTCTCACTTTCAGAAATTGCTCTAATATGATTTGTCGGTTTATCCAGCCTTGTGGTGTTAGAAGCGTCTACACGTCAAGACAATCAATACCGTCTGGAACTACCAAGAGCAAGACACTTTACAAACCGCTTGGTCTGTCTGCCAAGGTCAGGTAGCTATTTGCCGATATTTAAAGCGATAACTTTGAAAAGCGATAAAGTTGTTATTAGCTGGCAATCTGAGCTTGTAATCCGAGTTGTTTTGACTTGAGTAAATTAGACGTTACGTCGCCACTGATTGATAAGTTGGTGGGAAAACTAAACTTTGTTGAGGTGGTTTAAATATCCTAGCACACTTTCAAATCTGACATGTCATTTAACACAGCTCCGAATAATTTTACCCTAGTTGTGTGCTAAACAAAAGAGTTGTATTCCTGTATACGGTATGTATAATGAACAATTTTAACGCGTCCAGCATATTTTCTATTGATTTGCAGAGAAATCGTGTGGTTCACCAGTCAGTATTGTTAATGGATACTACTCGGGAAGTGAATTTACAACTGGGGGTCGAGTATTTTACTACTGTAACGAAGGCTATCATTTGGTTGGGGAAAATTACATGTTCTGTGCCACAAATCAGCTATGGTCAGGTGTCCCACCGTCTTGTGTTGGTAAGTTGGAACGTTTCGTTCTCCTTAACATAACTCTGTTTATGCTGACATTGAGTCCTTCTGAAATGTTTATTTCATTATATATTCGTTTATTAGGAGGTAAAAGAGTCAATTGGCTCATTTATCAAATAAAAATGAAATTAAAGGAAAATATAGTTTAGCGTCATGTCCATTCTTAAGTGTGACAGAATGTACTCATTTTTCGAAACTCCTTTCGAGTTCAATTTTGAAAACTGAAGGTTACATTTTAAAGTAACCTTTTAAGTAGCTCTTAAGTTATAAGCGGCCAATGTTCGGACATTTTTAAACAATTAAACTTATGCAATATGGAATGATTAATTACCATGCCGTAGTTTGTGAAATGTTTATAATCAAAAGTATTTCATTGTTCCAACAAGGTAAAAGTTCATAATTTACGCAGACAATTTTATGCAAATTTCGCTCGTCGCCACTCCTTTGTTAAGAATGGCGTGGTAGGGTGAATTGTGAACGATTGGCTTACCCTACTTCCTTGTTGTTTTCAGCAAAGTCTTGTGGTGATCCTGGTGTCATCCTGAATGGTTATCGTAAAGGTGCTGAGTTTTCTTTAGGTGCCAGGGTACATTTCTACTGCGACCAGGGATACGAGCTGATTGGAAAACATTTTAGGACCTGCTTGAGCAGCGAGGAATGGTCGGATGCTGCACCAGTCTGTAAAGGTTTTTGTCAAATAACCAGTCTTTGATATTTATTAACCGATAACAGCTACATTTATTGTATATGACTTGCAATGCTTGTTTTAAAAAAATATGTTTTGATGTTTCTTTAGTATATTTTAACAGAACATAACTTTGATGGATTTTCAACTTCTGGGATAAGCAGCGTTTCGGTCTAGTTGCTAAGACCATTTTCAAGCAATTATTATAGATCTCAAGTGAACCCGTTGTAACATTGTCTGAAAACGACCTAAGCAACTGGACCGATACGTTGCTTATAAATATAACAAGAAGTTGAAACCCTATCAAAGATATGTTTTGTTAGTTTTCATGCAGTTTTTAAATGTCGCTTAAACAAGTCAAGCATACCTTATTCAATATATTCATTTGTGTTAATTCCGCTTTCATTATTCTTGGTTACTGAGAGTACTTCTAATCTATTTCAAATACTGGATAGTGACATTGGCCGTATATGGAATCTGTTAAATCTGTCTTATTATTTCTTCTTTAAACGAAACATAACACTACATAAGGTTAGTTTTGTGTTAATTTCAGAGCTAGACGAGGTAATTGTTGATAACAACTCTGACGCGAGAACCGTCAAGCCGCCAGTCATCACAAGTCTCACGGACGATGAAGACATCCTTACAGGTGAGTTAGCTATATTTTATTATGTCACATTAAGCAAAGGCCAAATACATCGATTAAAAAAAACCATACAGCATGCATATTTTTGAATAAGATGCCAGAATGGAAATAAATTGATATACTGTGAGGGTGCTAAAGTAAAGTTTGAAATGTATGTCCAAATGGATCAATGCGAGAATTTAGTGAGAAAAGTATGAGGAACAAATAATTTTTTTTAAAATATGATACGTGATAGAACACATGTAATGGGGCATATCATAAATACACTGTCAGTCATTTAACTTGCTATTGGTAATCTTTATTTTAGTTGCTTTTTATCATAAATATAAATCATTTAACGTGTCTATTAGCATTCTTTCTTTTAGTTTCTTCTTTTCTGATAAATTTCGGCCGCACCGTGGCTCCCTAGTTCAGAGTTGGACTATGGAGTCCCTTTCTCTGTAACTGGACTAGGTTCGATTTCCCCTGGGGACCATAGGCGTATAAGGACATTTTTCGGTTGCTGCAGGATTCGCGGGGTGGTTCAGAATCTTTAGGTGTTCACCTTAGAATCTTTTTTAGATGTCATTGCATTGCATATTTTAAGTTTTAAATTTAGTTAGAACATGGACAGACAAGCACAGGATGATAAGAATTGTGTTATAAAGAGGATATGTAATATGTAAAATAATTACATAACTTTTTTCACAGAATTCGGATCTGGCGGATGGCATTCTGGGGTTAATTCTGCTTGTAAGTTTGAGTCTTTGTACAGACTTTGTACATAAATTATTTCCGAGTTTAGTCTGTGCACAAAAAATAACGATTACCTGACCAAAGGTAAATACTTTGGGTTGTCCAGTTCATTTTTGCTTAACGTCTACATTTTGTGTTTCTAGACTGGATTAATTCTTTATCATACCTAACCAATCTTTTAAATTTGTATCAAATGAAATATCTTAATGTATTAGACAAGAATGGTTTGTTGATTGAATGGTGCTTAACGCCGTTCTCAATGTTATTTCACTTATATGACGGTGCTGTATTCGAACAGTAGACAGTGACACAAACACAACCACAAAATATGTAGTCACTTTAGTGTTATCGCTGCTAGAAAGATAATGTTCCTCCAGTGCAATTTATGACAGCATGAATATAATCTGGAAACATACTGCCCTTAGCTAATGGAATCCAATAAATATATTCAGATTTTAGTATTGTGAAAACAAAAATTCGTCACTTTAGATCATATTATCTTTTGAATGTTTGATGATATTTCTTTAAAGTTGATTTCATCTGCGATGAAACGACATGCAAGTATGGAGGTGTATGTTTCCCAAGTGCCATCAACTTCCAGTGCGTGTGCAACTTCACTTGCGCTAAGTCACAGTCTGAGGTGACGTGTGGATCAGATGGTCACGTGTACGGGAGCAAGTGTGAAATACAGTTGGCTGCTTGCAAAGCACAGAAATTGATTACGTCAGCACCCAACAACATTTGTAAGTCAGCCCGTAAACTCAAAGACACGACACTACAATGCATAAATGAAGTTTAAAAATACTGCAATAAAATTAATTTATTGATAAAGCAGCTTTGATTTCTTCTGTGTTTAAATGTACTTTAAGCCTTTTGTCAAGAGGAACACTTAGGGGACACAACTCTTCCTTCAGTATCGATTGAGTATTACAACAATGCCATACTATGAATATTTGAATTCAGATTTAGCACGTAAATTTCAAATACACCATAAAGTCATACATTCTTTATATACTGTGTTAATGGTAGTATCTGTAAAAATGTTTTTCTTGGGAAAGAATAAACGATACATGTTAAATTTAAAATGTTCAGTATCTTCTATAAACGATTACCAAGTAATGTTTATTGTCATTTTGTTTAGTTTTCAAATGTTTTAAAAACAAATCCATTTACTTCAAACGCATAAGTGTATAAAACCTCAGCTATGTTAAGTACACATATTGAATTTCTCTAATATTGCTTTTCAGGTAAAGAACTCGAAACCGAACTAGTTCTCCCGTTATGTGGAATGGAAACAGAAGGTATGACATTTTTGGTGTATTTTCGGTTGAAACAGATTAACGATGGTGAAAGCCATATTTAATTAACATTGATACTTAATTATGAATTAGATTTAAAACAATCGGCCGATAACTGAATAGCATTTTACATTGTCTTTTCTTTTACTGACCTGGAATTTTGTATACCCTAAACATTTTCTATAAATAATTCGCTTATTATTATAAGAGAGACGCTTTTTATTAAAAATATTCAATGAGAGCATACATGTTTAACATGATTAATACACTTTACATTAACGGTCCAATGCATCTTTGTAGCTGATCCAGGCTGGAGTGATTGGTCACTATGGATACGATCTGGAAGCAAAGACATTCGTTTTCGCCATTGTAGGTCTGACAAAGCCCGCCCAGACGGAAGATCTCACTGCGCTGGACACGATATTCAAACAAGGCAATGCGGCAGAGAGAGAACAAATGTGTGTAGATCTGACAATGGAACGCTGGGATACCAACATCGGTACAAGTGTAAAGGGGTTGATGGACACGACCTACCAGATTCAAGTGATTACATAAAAACCTTACTCTCTCGTGAAATAATTCCAGAATATCTATCAATATCTAGCAATATAAAATTTGAAAGTCGTTCTGTTAAATTCAATTCAAGCTTGGCTGCTTCTTCAGGAAAGGTTAATGATAAAAATCGTTGAACTTTTTGGCGAATGAACATGAACCACAATTATACTTAACATACTCACTTGTTTATTCATATGTATAGTTTAATGAAGTCACATACGCACCCAAAATTAGGAGTTTTCAACTAATTCCGTTTGGCTTCTTTAAGTGACATTTAGAAGTTGGGAATGTCATAAGGCAAAGGCCGACTTAGTATGGATAACAACTTCTGATTTATTTCAACACAACGTTTCTATCGCATTCCTGAGATCGTTTTCAAGTATAGCGTTTGCCTTGATTTTTACAAGATTTGATGTTTGTTCAAAAATTAAAACAGTCACGTTAAAATAAAAATTATTCATT
>JAVFBZ010006214.1:0-10277 GCA_032466195.1 Katharina tunicata
AACTAATGTACTGGAAAAACTTCTGATTATTTTCCTTTGAAAAGCCAAAATGAAATTTATTCTATTTTAAGTTGCTTTATCCTGAAGCAAAACAGTTGTCCTTCGTTTTCTCAAATGTGCATTCAACAGACTTACTAGGTGTGTCCAGATCACAGGAGACATGTACGTAAATCTTAAACCTATTTTTCTTCATTAATATTACTGTTATACAGAATTAACCTATATTATAAATCTTTGTGGTTATTCCTATCCGTCAAGTTAAATCGTAACACAAAAATTAACATATAAAATAGAAATTTGTGGTTACTCTTTCCTGTGAATATAAGTTATTCAAAGTTTAAAGGTACTATGCCTCAGAATTTTCAGCCAAAAATTTGAAACGCATTATAGATTTTACAAACTTTATTATTATTTTAATAATATTTTAATAATCGCACATTCTTTAGGCTGAAAGCTTAAACTTTGGGCCGTGCTAGAAAAATATAGAAAACTCGGTTTAATTCGTTTCAGTCGATTTTTGGCCGAAATTCTGTTCTATAGTACCTTTAAGTTACCTTTAAGTTATACACAAAAATTAACCATTAAAATAAATCTTTCTTCACAAACTCCCAATCAGTTAAAGGTTATTCTTCCCTTTGAATTTAAAACATGTATATGTGTTGAATGTAATGTAAGTGTCAAATATTAAAAATAGCACTGAAAACAGCCTGACGTGTTTAAAAAGAAAAAAAAACAACTTTGTTTTCTTCACAAATATTGACATCCCATGAGGCAGAGATAGATCACAGTGTCACAAACAAAGGAACCCTGTGTACACCATTTAGCTGATTATTTTGGTGAAAACAGACACAGACGCTCGTAAAAATTACAAGATTTCATCACCATAAATCAAAAAAGAAAATTCTACCTCTCTTTTGTGTGTGTGTTGTTGTTGTTTTTTGTCAATATTATTTTCAAATGTGTTCGATATAGAATTAGAGATATGTAGAATTACTTGAAACTAATCCCTGGATATACTGTGATTCCCACCGGATAAATTGGCATTTACATAATTGATATAAAAAGAGCTATGACTTTGATTAATTTTCAACTTCTTGGAATATTGATAAGCGACTTTTTGGCCTAGTTGCAATCTAGCAGCTAAATTAACATAGCAACTAGGAGCAGCAATGCCAAAACTTTGCTTATTAATATTCCAGAAGAAATTTCTCGTTTTGATTGGTGGAACTACTGGCCTCTGAAATATCTTCAAATAATGAAACAAAGATAATTATTGGTTACAAATTTGTAATTTTTATTTAAAATAAAGTTCAATCAATTACCCAAATTACCCAAAATAATTAGTTTGCACCAAAATAATGTCTGTACTGCTAAAATTTTGAAATTCTTCTGAAAGTAACTCTCAAATTCTTTTATTCACTGCCCCAACTGCCCCCAAGCCTTTTTTTTTTCACAATGACTCATTTATCTAAGGACATTAAAAAAAAGTCCTAATTGTATGCCACAGATATGTTAACAACTGCTGTTTTTTATTTGCATGTATTTACAATAATTTATGATCACTGATAAGCTAGTGAAAATAATAGAATAAACATAAGTCACTATTTCCTGTCTGTGGGTGGGAAGACTCCCATGATTAATTGATTGGGGTTTGATGACATTTTACCTCACTCAGGTGATGGCATACAAGTCCAATAGGAGAAGAAACCACCTTGGGACCCGTTTCACAAAGCGATCTTAGACTACGTTCAATGTAAATACCATAGTGAGAAGTACTGGAGTAGTTATGTTTAACGTAAGCTAAGATCGCTTTGAAGGTGGTGTATTCCAACAAAAAAAACGTGACACCTTACAATGCGAGTGAAGTCATAACCAGGCAGAGGACTAACTCAGGACCTAATAGAACACAAAACAGGAGGCCACAACTGATCTGCTTCCTGAGTGATGTCCCTTTGCTCTGAGAGAACACCAGGGCACAGGAAAATCCTACCCACCACCTGCTAACAGAAGGATCCATTGGGTTTGGAAGAGTTTTTTTGTCTTAACGAGTTAATATACACCAATTCACAGACAAAATACATGTGCAGGGTGTACAATAACATGAATATATATTTTTTTATAAATGTAGACAAAGAAAATTTTAGTAACACTACAGTAAACTGCCCAGTGGTCGTGAAATTGTCATTTAAATCCAGAGAGCACAACACTGTGAAAGATTGCTACAGACCACACACATACATTTAAACTACATGTAGCTTGGTTCAGAGTTTATGTTTCTTATTCACATTTAACAAACAATTATTCAAACTTAAAACCAAATAACAATGATGCAGATGGCACTAATAGCTATATGGTACTATAAGTTTATAGTATCATTGTTCATATTCAGGCCTATATTGAACCGTAACAAATAAAGGGAAGTTTTCCAGTCAAAACTCAAAATAATTTGTGTAAAAAGTAATATTAAATAAACTCAAGTGCATATAAATGCATCATAATTCACAAGAATGTCCTGTCAGTGTGTTTCCTCAAAATCTAAAGGAACTTCAGCCACGGTCTAGTATCATGATGGTTAAGAGCAACTGATATGGTTTGAGTAGGGAGCATATTTTGCTTCAAGACAGAAAGCCTTTTATTGTCTGATCTATAGAGTTTCTTGGATTATTTGTTTCATTAATTTAGGTTTAACATTATACTTAGGATAGTTTAATCATTAACAGGTGCCAGTCCAATGTTCGAAGGGTGCAACTCTTTATAACAAAATTGGCAATAAATATCAGCAATAAATAATGGTGCAAAAAAAGTTGGCAAGAAAACAAAAATCATGTGTACACTGTGTACATCAAATTTATAACCACAACGGTGCTTATCTAACTCAGGTAAAATCCAATTTTACTCCTCCAATTTGAGATAAATTACCTTAATCAAACATATGTAGGCTTCATTAAGTTTAATACGATTACCAGACACAGGTAATAAATATTAACCACAAATATCTTACATTTTTATTATCTATTGGGGAATTAATTCAGTGTGACATGGCTGTAATACAGTAACATGAATATTATGCATAAATATGTATCTGCTCAAATCATGAAGTGTGCAGCAAATATATCAATAATCAATTCATATTATTAATTATAATTCTCATTTTATGCATGGTGTGCAAGAACATGAATATATATTTTTTTATTACCGTAGACAAAGAAAATTTTGCTTGCCTCCACGGGGATTTGAACTCGAGTCTCTGGCCAGTAGGGCTAGCACTCTATCAGACCAAGCCTCAGAGGCTCATGGCTAAACAACCACATTTTTATCAAGAATATATAGATAAGTACTAAACTAAACTGTTATATGTTTATATTATATATATTTATTTTACAATATGTAGAGAAATAAAATTGTGCTTGCCTCATCTGGGATTCGGCTAGTAGGGCCAGTGTTCATATTGACTGAGCTAATGTGGCTTATGGAAGAATGATTTTAATTTAAATCAACTGATTCCATTTCTAAATACCTCACTTATCTTTGGTAAAAATGTGTGGTTTTCCTTGTTTTTTTCTTCTGATGATTAACAGTTGTATCCGTTATATTTCACGGTCTGTACAATAGTCTTGTACTTAATGTGTAATTTTTAATTAGATATTACTCTGATGTCATGACTGTACATGTTATTGGATCCCTCTTATTTTATCTCAAACTTTTCTCACTGAACACCATGCAGTATGCAGAGACAGCATAGATCTCAGGGAAGTTATTATATTATATGTACAAGGTTTAATTTCCACCCAAACCTGACTGCAAAAATTGTCATATAAAATGAAATACTGTTGAGTAAACAAATCTTCTCAATGAAATACCATGCAAAAACACTTTTTTTTTCCAAGTATGAATTATTTATGAAAGTTATCAATTATGCAAAGTACCATAAATATATGGGATTGTTGCGATTAATATTTAACAATGAATAACGTGAGAGTGATTAATCTTATTATTCTTAATTAAAATTACACAGACCGACCCACACATATGGATCATATATTAATATCAATAAATACCACCAATGAATTAAAGTCACAACATTACTATCAAATATATTCTATTGAAATATTTCCCAAAGGCTCAAGATTGATCCACGATTGATTGATTGATTGATTGTTGTTTAACACCATTCCCAAAGGTATATCACTTAGAATGCTATTAAGCAGTGTATGCCAGCTACTTCATCTGTAAGACATATGCTAACAGCACCGTAAAGAGATCAAGGTGGTGATTTTAGCTTGTTTAAATTGATATTCATCTTGAAATACAGCAGAGAAAATATACACTTTTTTTTTTAAACAATCTCACAGAGCTTATTGGAAACAAAGTATTAATATAAAAACCGTTCTACAAATACTTACATGTACTTCGTTAAGAGATTCATAGTATTCACCATTGTCGTCTTGTCCGGGGTAAATCAATAAAAAATCATCCCCCATCTCTTTCTCTAGTAAACAACTCATTGTGTTGTTTAGGATGAAATCTCAATGATAAAACATCCAAGTGTAACCGGCTTAAATAATCCAGGATTTGTCAAAACAGTAATCCAGGTATGGGTAAGCAATTATTAAATGACCCCAACACAAATCATAGCGATATTCCTATCCTATCAGTAAACCAGGTTTGGGGGATTAAATAATCCATGTGTTATAATCCAGGCATAAATATCATATAACTGTAATCCATGAACTCCTACATAATGAATTTTGTCAGGTAAAATCACAACTCATGAATCCGGGTTATCCTGGTAGAAATGAAACTACATGGCAGGTAAAAAACTATGATTGTTAAAATATTTTCTTCTGAATCTTCATTGTAAATTGGAGGAATTAGCAGTAACGTACACTTCTGATAAATAACATTGTTAGGGCAGGTAAAAATATCCTCCTGGTTGGTTTTCAAATATGTATATACTGAATGCTGTGTTCTTCACGAATGTACATCTACATGTATCTCACAAAATATACACCTCACAGGTAGATGCTTCTTAGTTCACATCTACAGATATTAAACTCAGGTGAGAATAGGTTGACCTAACACCTTTGTTGATAAACAATCACTGTAGGATGTATACACATTAGGTACATAGGTCTTTTAGAAATGTCCCACACAATATTAACAGGAACTGGTGGGTGGATCTAAATTCATCCTGGTAGCTTAAATCACAGGTGAGAATCTTGAAGGTAAACTAACTGCTGGTAAAAGTTGAATCATACACATACATGTATGTACATTCTCCTTATAACTGTCCCATACATTAGTCCCTACACACTTCACTAGGCTGTATATTATTATAGACCAGGCTATTGGTCGGACATGTGTCACCTTGCTGAGCACACCTGTTGTACTTAAACATATGATATAGATCAGGCAGGTTAATGAGAAATGCACAGGTAAACTGGATCATCAAGTTTAAAAGGGTACTAAGTTATAAGCTACTGGGCAGCCCTGGACAGGTAAATATAATGAGACTGAAGATGTATTAGGTAAAATACAGAATGATGATGAACTGAAGCCCTTCTCACTCCAATGACAACGTTGACTGACAATACAGAAAGTATGCCTTTGAATAGAAAGCAAATTTAACCAGAAGGATATCAGTTATGTGGCCTAGATAGAAGGCAGTTAACTGATGCAGAGCTATGTTAAGTATTTCACTATCAATGTGTCATCCAGAAAATATATACACACTGACAAAGAAATCTCTGATACTTTAAGTCATTCACACTTCAGAAAATGTTGGAGCGCATACAGTTAGCGTCACCCAAGAAGCTTTGAAACCAGGCTACCCACGATCAATGAACTACTTCAAAGGGTAATCAAATTGGCATTATGCGTGACAAGGACATAAGTATCTACATCAAAAAAGTCAAACCATTAATAAACAGAAGTTGTTATTCATATACATATAACATAATAAGCCTCATGTAATTAGTAATTTAAAGGGACGGAGTACTATATTACAGCCAGGTACCAGAGATGCTGCACACTTTCTGTAACTGTCTTGTTAAGGGTGATGTCAATCTGTTCAATGAACCTATCATAACTGTCATGAAGGGTGAACTCTATCCCATATCAGCCCAGGTACTTATCCACACAAAACATGTTACAAAGAAAACTTCTGCAGCTTCTCCGTAAAATAAAGTTCCTCCAGGTAAAAATATTATCCACTAGGTACTTGAAAGTGCACAAAACTACAGGTGTGACATTCCACTCATTGTGAAATAAAACTCAATCCAGGTAAAAACTCAAATAAAGTTATGTTCATACAGGTAACGACAACTCCTTTAAGGTATGTCCAATTCAGTCTGGGCAAGTTATTTCATATATCCAATACAAGGATTAACATTACTTCTACAGGTAATTGTTAATCCAGTAAAATCCAATAATCCTTTAATCTCCTCTAATGCATGTGAGTATTATGATGGCCTTGGTTTGTCAATACCTACATATATATCTAACTAGATTAACATAAATAAACTTGCAGAATACACAACTGTCCCGATATCTGGCCTATTACCTATGAGAATACAGGTGTAAATACAGTATCCTGGCATGAGAAATCAACTGCACTTCTTAGTCACTGTTCATATAACAGGACATACAGCCTAACATAAATGTATTGCCTAAGGCTGTCTGATCTCAAAATATCACACTGACAGCATGCTACAATACCCAAGCAATGTTAACTTATATGTGGTAGGCCAGTTCAGGACATTTATAAGGAAAATCACCAACAAAGAGTGGAGTACAAAATCAGGTTATAAATCCGTCAAGACTTTCCTACTGTCTGAGTGTTTGGGCAATACCACAGTTTACCACAAAACACTAACTATTATGCACAGTTTAACGAGAATTCCTCCTGCAGGTGTACTGGAATAGGAATGCACATATGCTTCTACACCGCACAAAACTGTTCATACCCTGTCAGCATCAGTGCAGCTATTTACCTTTATCTATTTAACACTGTGACACATTATAACGAACAGTGCATTGCCTAGCCTGCTGCAGTCCAGGTAGATATATACATGCACTAAATACACAGGTATACTGAGATGAAATTCCTTCACTAAGTGCATTTGAAAACAACTGTCCCTTACGTCATGTACGTGGGCAGGTGCAGGTACATGTAAGAAGGATGTCCTGCTGTATTAGGTAGTCAATATAGCAGGTAATAACTTTGCCAAACAAATGACATCACTAGCCACTTGTCACACCTGTACAAACTATAAACAATCACAAGAGAGAACAGGATTGTTTAGGTATACCTGTCCAAAGGTATGTTAACAGACTAACCGATAGGCTAATAACTGGCAAATTCATATCTACGCTCAGCTGTTATACTTCTAGACCCCAATACACACTATAACTGTTACATGTAGTTCATTTGTAACAATATAACTGTGCGCAGGTGGGTTTACAGACTGGTCACAACTCAACATCGCACTCCAATTTTTGTACTGGATGTCTCCTATACACAAGATATATCTGTCAGTAAATTTATTTTCAATATAACATTGCCCAGGTACGCACACACTGACGCAGGCATAGAGGTAACTGCTGTAAGACTCTTGATTATTATCTCTGTTCTTTAATAAGTGTCTGTTTAATGAATTACCCTAATCCCGAACTGACTACATCTCCATCCAATTGGCATTCTCTCTAGTCCCTTATACACATACATGCACTGTAGCTGTTTGTTAATTTGCTTTGATATACCTGTGCCCACAGGTTTGCACACAGGCCACAGATAACTGCTATAGGGCTCTCTGTACACTTGTGCAGCGCGTCTAGCTCCTCTACGGTTAAACGGGACTCGGAGCGTCTGCCATCTTCACTGCCCTAATTTTGCCCCTTACTAAGCAAACTCTTCAGATAAAAAAGAAAACCCCCATTGAGCTTTGTAGGCTGCAGCATTTGACGACAATTCAACTCATCCTTGTCTTGTCTTGAGGTCGCCATGCCGACGCTCGCTTTGTCTTCACACGGACACGATGAGCAAATATTTAATTGTGACCTTTTTAACACAGTAAAGCAGAGACATCTCATGAAGCAAGTACAACCCTTCCCGACAGTTTGTTCGCACAGGAATTTTAAATAAAAATACAAAAAATTCACAACAAGTTAAATTCTTTTCTTGATTTGCTTATATCATATGGACCGGTTTGGGGTGACACTTATTTATCAGCTAGAAAAGGGTTTGTTTGTTTGTTTGATTGGTGTTTAAGGTCGTATTTAAAGGTATTTCATTTATATGACGACGGATTCTCCACTTCTTAATCTGCTCTCCTCATTACGGCGGAAAACCGGGAGGAAACCTCGTAAAAACCGCCCCCGCGATTGCCGAAGTCACCTCGTGTGACTCCCTCATATACCTCAGGTCCACTGGGAGACTTGAACCCGAGTGGTACATCGAAGGAGGATCTGCAGTCAGACGCGCTAACCACTGAGCCACGGCGCGGGCCCCAGCTAGAAAAGAGTAACATTTGGCAGGTGCTCCACCAGCTTCATATGGATTCAACTTTTGTCGTTGTACTGTTGTACAGTTAATTTTGTTTTCTCGCATGATTGGATCATATTGATCATTTATACCTGTTTGGTGCAATGCCTTCTAACTGACTAAATTCTAACAAGGTTCTGTCTTACTTAGCAAACACCTAGCTTACCTACAACTAAATTTGTACACGAGTCCTTCAAATTACAAAACCACTACACTTACAAATCAAATGTACTTGCCCTAGACTGAACTTCAATACTGCTTCAACTTTTAAAAAAAACACAATTAAAAATGATATTTGTTCAGTAATTTAGGAGAAATTTTTATCAAATGCTTTTTAGGAAGTTTATTCACCATATATATTTTTGTCAAGGGTAATCACACTGGCACAGTGATATTGACTAATTAAAGTCGATAAATTATCTCATGTTCTAGATCAATTGTCAGAGACAAGTTTCTACATGTAGATAGACCTAAATATCGAGAAGTACTGGATAACCTAAAGGGGCATCTCGAGAAAAGGCAATACATGTTCCATGTAAATTGTGAAGATAAATATGTGGCGAATATGTAACACACATTGATATTAGGTATGGGTTTAAATAAGCACAACCTGAAAAATGTGGCGTTTAGAGTTAGTAGTAAACCCATTATTCTACCAAATAAAGATGAGGGCAGTTAAGGGTTATCTGATACAGAAGGGAGTTTCGTCTTAACCAAGAGGTCCTTTATATATATTTTTGTATAAATGGTCCTTTATATATATATATTTATGTATGTTTTAATTTTTGCTTTTTAGTTTACATTAGAAAACTTAAAGGCAAATCACACACATTGGAGGTGTGTCCATGTTATTCTTATAGACACCTATAAGGTGTATAATATCAGGTTATTTCTTGATATATCTCCACATAACCTTCACATTATATGATATATATCTACAGAGATTTTATCTCAACAGTATCTTAAATACCATTTATAACCTAAGTATGTCAAGGAAATAAAGTGCAGATAAGAAATACAGCCATATATAAAAATTAAATACCCTTCAATATGATGTTAAAAATCAATCAAATAAATAAATACAATAGTTCTGTGTTTTATATAATTGTTGTTTATATTAATATAAAAGACACACAACTAGCCATGATTTGAACTGAGGTACATTTTTGCCATTTCAGAAATACATAAATAATCATAGGTAATATGGGGCATAAGTAAGTAAGACAGGTCATTACAATAGCTGTATTATGTGGTTGCCCTCAGAAATCCCATAACTTCCAACTGACTAGGTCTGATCACTCATTTCCTGTCACAGCAGGAATACCTGTGTGTCGGGACGTAAATAACTACCCTTTTATCAAATATAGCTCACACTTACACGCAATTACATGCTCAGTCTACCAGAAACTAACTAAGCACTCTTGTTCATCACATTTATACTACTCAATTGCTATGGTTAAAAAATTCACTTAAGGCTATTTTATTTACAACACCAGCATACAGCACCACAACCTAAGTTAACATGCTTGTGAGGTATTCATATCAATCATCCACTCAATCAATTGTCACTTTTGTCTATTTCATTAATAATTTTAAACAATATCCTACTTTTCATAAAGCAAAAAAGAAAATCAGAAAAGAGGCATTTTGATGTTCTTTCACTTTTGTCTATTTCATTAATAATTTTAAACAATATCCTACTTTTCATAAAGCAAAAAAGAAAATCAGAAAAGAG
>JAVFBZ010006225.1:0-12298 GCA_032466195.1 Katharina tunicata
TTCATGTATCTTTGTTTTCCGCTGATCTACACGTCCTTGAATACCATCAAATTTACATTGATATTTGGGTTTTGCTTTTCTTTTTTTGAAGAGTGTATATATCAATATAGGCCACGCACTTGGACGATAATTCTTTGATGTCTGTAAATGCTGCCAAAAGTCAAATATGTGACAGCAGAGAGGATGTAATCAGGCATAAGTGTGTGTTTGAGTAAGTCATGTCTAGCGTCGTACTCAGTTGTATGACACGTTATATGGCGCTTTGGTCTACATTTGGTTGGCAAACGAATGGAAACTCATCAACTGCTTTTCCCCTAAAAGAGTGAACTCAGTCTAGGACTATATAATATTGAATTAGTTGATAGCTCATATGTGTTCTAAGGGGGCGACACTGTTATTGACACCTAGTCCGACACGGTCTTTAATCATAAGCAATGTTGGAAACACTGTGTTCACTGCTTGGCACAAAATGGTCGCTTAATGATGAACATGCATAATTTCACTTAGGTATACAATACTATAAACAGTACTTATTTGTTGCTCTTGTTGGCGAAATGATTAAAAAATCCATTCTCTGGTGTAAGTAATATGTACCCGTCTTTTTAACCCTTAATGGGCATTCACACGATGTGATTTGTAGTAACGACTTTAAGGGATTACCCTTATTTACATCGCTTTGATTGGTCAATATTTGTCAGGAAAAAAACCGACCAATCAAAAGACCGCTAATATTGGGAATCCCCTTAAGCCGTTACCACAAAACGCATCGTGTGAATGCAACTTGAGCTCTATATAAAACAATATTATCGTTCCTTTCGAAATTATAGTTATTGCCATATACGAAAGCGGCAAGCCATGTTCGTGCCGGGGGAATTAAATCAATATAATACTCTATGCCCAGCAAATTATATGCTAACGTTTTATCAGATAAAGCTGTTTTTAATAATGCACATATATTTGCTCTTTTTTTGCAGATTACTCAACAAAGGGCGCTGTTTCCCCAACGGTACTTACACTATTTGAAGCAATATCTTATTTCCATAAAAAGGAATCTGGATCGGGCAGGCCTAGCCTATTTAAACCCCTCTTCATTGGTACTTGCAATGTGATCAAATGAAACTGTTTTCGGCATTTCACTCTGCCTCTAATGATTGATGACTCGTACTGGAAAGGTTAATACACATAGAGACAATCGGTTATCGTCCCCCAAACCACCCCTTTCTAAAAGACTTACAGATAACGACACTCTAGTGGCCAACTCTTGGCAGCTCGGTTTGAAATTCGGAATTGATTATCCCTCAACCGTCATGCTCGAGTAACCACGAGTAAGTAACTTCATTATAATATCATGTAATTTTTTATCTATTGCAATATTTTGAAGAGAGGACAAAAATCAATCATTTCAACCCTGTTTTCTCACAAAATCGCAGCAATATAATTTTTGTTATAGAATATCTTTATTTATCCTGATGCGATTCGTGGTGGACATTTGTTGGAACCGCTAAAATTTCTGAAATGTTGTACTGCTGGCAATGTTGTTCAAATATAGTATGACTTATTTTTTGTCTCTTGCGGTATATATTAAGCGGAAATTCTTCACTAAAATATGTTTAATTTGAGTGATGATTCTTCTTCAGTGGTGATTGACGAGGATAGCCAGGAGGCCCATTGCATTATACAGAGCTGTAAACGTGAAGTGAATGTTCCGGAAAAGATTCATGTAATCGTTCTGATTTTACACTTTCCTTTCAGAAATATTCAAGCCAAGGGAAATAAACTTAAAATTATGAATAACATTTGGTTGGTTTTCAATGAAGAATTTGTCCGCTAAAGAAAAGATGACCTATAATAAAATAATACACATTTGAAGAGGGTTTTCCATTTTGAGACATGTTATCCCAAGGAGGACACAATTTTAGTCCCATTGGCATTTTTGGTAAATAGATTATTTACTCTGAAAAAAATATTTTATTGTCGCAGATCAATCTTGTCATAAATGTGGAAACGCATGTGAAAACTGTTATCATTATTTGTTGGAATGCCCCAAATATGCCACTCAGGGGAAACTCATGCTCACAAGCTTTACAGATATCATATCTCCTGGAGTACATTATACTTTGTTTATACCAACATGCTCAAAACATATTTGTAATCTATTATTATTTGGTTCTATTGAATTGAGTTTTGAAGAAAATACACAACTATTAAACAGTGTTCAACGTTTTGTAAAGGAAACTAAAAGATTTGATTTGTAAAAGTTAAGATAAATCAGTAAGTGTAACCACAGGAGTGTGAAATTGAAATGTAAAAATTATTTTATGAATTGTTTACATTTCCTTTTCTGATTATATATACTATGACATACACGTTAAACAAAATAAAATAAAAGTTGCTTTTAAACCTCTATATTATTTTTTATTTTCAATGAGTATGACACTTTATGTACATATGTTATCTTTTACTGTTTTTTTTTTAGGAGGCCCCCTCGTGGCCGAATGGCTGTGGGACATCCTCGTGAAATAAATAGGAACTAAATTAAAAAAAAAAAAAAATTAAATATACTTTCGCTTTAACGACCAGTGTCTCAGACCCGAGATGGAGGTAAATTGTTGGATGATCTGTATTGGTACCAGAATCATACTAAAATAGACTCGTATCTTTCTCCAAATTTGGAAGAATACTAGCACTTCCACATCCGTTGTTGTCGCAGTACTGTTTCCGCCAAAACGTACGCTGGTGATTGAATCGTCTAAATTTAACTATAAAGTTATTTAAAATTAATTATAGAAAAAATTGGTCACAGGGTTAAGTCTATCTGAAACCAGAGAAAGGACAGAAAAACACGTCTGTATACCTACCCGTTGGTATTGCGCACACGATGACCAGCATAGACTATTGATTGACGAGACTGATCACTTTTCCACCGCTTTGTAGAAAGCAAACAGTGGCGCCCCCTAGTAGGTGGTGCTGGTTTGCTGACAACAGACCGTGATATGCAGAAGCAATCGTGACTCACATCGGTTGTCTCCCTAAGCGACATTTTGAAAGCTCGTCATCGACTACCTACGGACAGGGGGCACCACGGTCCATGTAAACAACATGGCGGCATAGGATGCTAACCTGGGATTGGTCGAAGTGACCAGTCTCATCATCAAAAGTCAAAGGTTCGAAGGAAAGGAGAAAGGATTGAGTTTTCCAATACATTGCTTTTCGCGTAGCTCGCGAAGCATTGTTGTGTCATGGACCAGACGCAATGGACCTACCGACCGAAGCTATTGTAGACATTTTGATCAGCAGGTTGTCCAAAGCAAGTATTTCGTTAAGTGGTTATTGATTGGCCCATGGGCGCAATGTTCTTCGCTATAAGTGTTGCAAGAGAAGTAGATCCACTGATGGTTAGTTAAATGTTTCTTTCTATATTTGTTTTCCATCAGGCTACCGTAAAACCATCGACTTGTACTTCATGGAAACATCACTATTTTAGAAATTGAATTGTTTATTCCTGGCATATTTTGCGCATGCGTGTATTGCTCGAAATATTTATTGATTTAGCCAGTTAGCACGATATAAGGTCAAGATAGATGGACTCTTCTCAGCCGATCGAACACTGATTAATTATCCGAGATGATACTAGGATCATCATGGAAAGAAGCAGAAACGCTGAAAGATAGGCCTACTGCTTAACGTTTTAGTAGATACAAGGAGATATACCATTTCATAAAGTAAGACAACACAGTACTAATTGACACTTTTTCAGATTTAGTCCATATATTCGAACTATACAAACCCCAGAAACGAAATTATATAGTACAATATATAGGAAATGTGGTTGCCTGAATTAGATTTTCTGACGCGTGGTACGCGTATCTCTCGGTTTCCTACACAGTAGTGATGATCAAAGAAGGTGATCAATGTCTGCAGGGCCATGTATGTTTTTATTTTTATTTTCCAATTGGCGATATCTTCGCTGAGCTATCGTATAACCATCTTCTCGAGACAAGACGAGGCCCGACGTTAAATTCTATTCCTCCTCTTGTCCCGTTTACTTATTATTTTGTGTCAAGCCAGGAGGAGTTATCTCTCCTAGCGCCAGTCCCGGAAGTCGATGAACAGTCAATAGCATGATAGATAACAAAAGAGGAGTTATACAAAGATGGCGGCCAACACTGAGGAAGACGAGTTGAGAGATACGATAAACAAATTTAAAGAAGTAAGACAGAAGTTTGGCATCACAGCTCTAACTGACAATCAAAATAAAGCATTGACATTGTTGCTAGAGAAGAAAGATGTATTTGTATGCACCAAAACGGGAGCGGAAAAATATGTGTAAAGGCGTATTTGATTGGACTATGCGTTTTAGCGATTTTTATTTTGAAGTTTGTCTGACAGCGAAAGCTGGGTATCAGTGGCAAGGCTTATGCCAGAACTTTGTGACGACATAAGAATTGCCTAGGGAAGTTGTCGTGAAACAGGCTTCTTTTGAAAGGTTTAACCGTCGATGTTCCCATAATGGCCACGTGTATTGGTGACACGTTTTTACACAAAGATAGGTCTCAACAACACACATCCCAAAGAAATCATCTCTACCATATTGCAATCATGATGTCGTAGCAAATTGGACTCGCCAAAGGTGTACAATAGTCCGTGCAAAATTTTGTGGCGAACTGATTGAAATTAACAGGCCACAGCATTTTAATGAATAGATACAAAATACAAAAAAGGCAATAATGGGGAATTCTTTTATCGATTTATTTCATTAAATATTGAAGGCAACGAGGATACCAAGATTCATAGTTGCATTAGAGAAATAAGGCGATGAAAATTAATGCATTTCACTTGTACAAATGCCCCAATCATTTGTGCTTCTTGCTATCAATCCCTGGCTCTCCTGGTTTTGGGTGTTAAAGTGCTAACGAGATCCCAATTCTAATATAGTCTCGTGATAATTATCGGACATAGGGGCCTACCGCTTTGACAATTACTCAATTGTATTTGTAATATATTTGAGTGGTGGGTACAAATCATCTCACCAGCTAAAATTCGATGCTGAGAAAAACCTGTCAAAGTCGTCACGAGCAGTCACGACAAGCTTTCCCTCTAAGTAATGTGTTCAAACAATCCAGCATGTCAACTTCTAGGGAATATACACAGAAACAAACCGCAGTGGTAGCTTGCTCGGCTGAGATCTTTAATCGCATATGTTAATTCTACCAGACTTCACGTGCATTAATATTTTAAAATTGGTTTAATTAATTTTCAGTATAACCTTAAATCCTCAATTAAGGGGCACGTAGCTCTGTCTTTTGTACAGAATACCTAGGCGCAGTGTAACATCATGCCCGTTGAGAAAAACCGAATGACGTAACTGTCCAGATTTAATCGACCCAATCTTGTCTATGACTCATAAGGCTCCCAACAGAACTTCAAAGGGCTGAGAACTATTGTTTCACAAAAACAACACGCCCGGCCTGGTAATATAATTATCTGTATCAGATTTGTTATCGATTGGATTCGTCTGGGTATTCAACAGACGTAACGAGACAAAGATGACTCAGTGCTTTTTCTCTTTGATCTCGGCCGAAGACGAGTCCCTTGCGGTTTGTATCCGTCTAGATTTTGGAATAAAGGTTGGCAGTCTGAGTGGTTTTGACAAATTCAGAGGAGACAGCCTTGACGTTACAGTCTTATCTAGGGAGATTTCGTCCAGTAATCGCCGGGTTCGGCCATATCTGTCAATATTTATTACTTGCGGAAGTTAGCCTGCCTCAAGTTTACTATGTTAGAATGTTGTAGTTTACTAGACTCGGACTGTAGCAGAGTAGAATGAAAATAACTCTAAAACGTTTTTTATTATTATTCCACATTGCAAAAAAAATATCAAAAGTAAGCATTTACCTTAATCGAGCATTGATGATTTGTTAAGCACAAGTATATTGTGTTCCAGTATCAGTAACTTTACCAAATACAAAACATGTACATAGCCTATATAAACAAATTAAGCAGCTTAGTCCAATGTATCCAATATTTTGATATCACACACAATGAATAAAAATTTGCTTTTAAATGTTCATTATTAATATATCATTGGACTACATGGTTTGGATCAAATGGACAGAATGGATAAACAATCATCAATTCAAGATGCCAGAAGGTACTTAATTGTTTTTGTTTTTGTTTTGTTTTGTTTTGTTTTATTTGGGGGGTGGGAGAGAAATATGGGAATCAGTGTCACGTGAAGTCCTGAAGAATTAAGATATGCGATTAAATATCTCAGCTGAACAAGCTACCGCTGCGAATTGTATCTGTTTAGATTCCCTAGATGTTGACATGCTGGATTGTTTGAACACATTACTTAGAGGAAAAGCTTGTCGTGACAGCTCGTGGCGACTTTGACAGGATTTTCTCTTCATCGAATTTTAGCTGGTAAGACGATTTGTACCCACCACTCAAATATATTACAATTACAATTGAGTAAGTGTCAAAGCGGTAGGCCCCTATGTCCGATAATTTTCACGTGATTATATTAAAATTGAGATATCGTAAGCACTCAAAATCAGAAGTGCCAGAGAATGATAGCAAGAAGCACAAATGATTCGGGGCATTTGTACAAGTGAAATGCATTAATTTTCATCGCCTTATTTCTCTAGTAATGCGACTATGAATCATGGTGCCTCGTTCGTCGCCTTCAATATTAAATAAAATAAATCGATAACATAATTTATCATCACAGTCTTTTTGTATTTATTTTTTCTACCATTATGATGGACTCAAAATATTACCTCGCTAACTTGTTTAAGCGACATTTAGAAGCTGGGCAAATAAAAAAAACATGACTTTGGTATACACAGAAATTGAAATCCATCTTTTGTTATTTGTTATTACCTTTCTTAATCATTCAACGCTTCCTCGGCTGCTAAGAAGCAAGCTTCTTGACTTTTTGTGTCAAAAGACATTTTCATGTCCATTTTGCGGACCAAGGACTTTGTCCCTTAACGCCACTCATATTAATATTTCTTCTTGTAGTTGTTTTTCTTGGCCACGAGGTCATGATTACAAGATGGTGGCGATGATTTCGTTGGGATATGTGTTGTTGGGACGTGTCACCAATACACGTGTACATTACGGGAGCATCGACGGTTAGACTTTTCAAAAGAAGCCTGTTGTACGAAAGCTCAGCGAGGATATCGCCAATTGGAAAATACAAATTAAAACATACATGGCCCTGCGTACTTTGATCACGTCCTTTGATCACCACTATTATGTAGGAAACCGACTGATACGCGTACCACAATCGAATCCGAAAAGCTAACTCAGGCAACCAAAGTTTCCATATTTTGTACTATATAATTACGTTTCTGGGGTTTGTGAAATTCGAATATATGGACTGTCTAATTAAAATAAATCTGAAAAAGTGTCAATTAGTAATGTGTTGTCTTACTTTATGAAAGTGTATAAGGACCTAGCACATTTTATCTAATAAAACGTTAAACAGTACTTTTCAGCGTTTCTGTTTCTTTCCATGATGATCCTAGTATCATCTTGGATAATTCATCAGTGTTCGATCGGCGGAGAAGAGTCCATCTATCTTGACCTTATCTCGTGCTAACTGAAATAGTGATGTTTCCATGAAGTACAAGTCGGTGGTTTTACGGTAGCCTGACCATCGCTTTATGGAAAACAAATATAGAAAGAAACATTTAACTAACCATCAGTGGATCTACATCTCTTGCAACAGTTGTAACGAAGAACACTGCGCCCATGGACCAATCAATAACCACTTAACGAAATACTTGTTTTGGACAACCTGCTGATCAAAATGTCTACAATAGCTTCGATCGATAGGTCCATTGCGTCTGGTCCATGACACAACAATGCTTCCCGAGCAACGCGAAAAGAGATCTCAAACTAATTAGAGATATCTAATGTTTCCTTCCCGCAACGCTACGAATGCATCTCTGCATTAGAGTGAACAATTTTTTTTGGAGAATATAGTGGAAAAAATGGAATTTATATATACATGTATGTTTTTTTAATTATTCGTAAATTAAAAGGACAGGAAATGAAATATTCATATTGTTAACATTCGCTATTTCCAATCAAGACATAGGAGTATCAGCATTTACTGATAAAAGTTAATGCAAGACTTGCAGAATTATCATTTAATATATATATTTGTAAGTAACTATTCCGGTTTTTCGACGTTGCGCCGAAATCCTGGACGTCGTCATAATTTCTTCTTTAAGTAGCATTCAGAAACTGGACACATACCAAATACATTACTATGATGGATTTTTCACTTCTGTGTATATTGATAAACGACGTTTCCGCCTAGTTGACAAGACCGATTTCAAGCAATGATTACAAATCTCAACAGTGTTAAAGAATAACATTATTTATTTCTTCAGGACAACAAAACGTCAGTTTCCTAAACAATTAAATAAAGTTGTTGTTTGTCTTACTTTCGATTTGAAACACCGCTAGTGTCATCTTCGACAATTAATCAATGGGCTTTCAGCCGAGAAGCATCCAGCTAATTTGGCCTTTCTGTGCGAACTGACTAAATCAGTGTTGTTTGGGAACAATCCTTGTTCACGCATGCGAAAAAAATGTGCCAGGAATAAACGTTTTCATTACTGGAACATCGATGGTTCCAATAAGTATAAATAGATTGTCTATCTGTAGCCTGCCCATTGCTAATTGGAAGATAAATATAGAAAGAAGAATTTATTTAAAGGTCAGAGTATATATATTTATCTTTGGTGGCAAGGAGCATTGCCTCTAATGACGAATCAACAGCCCCTCATCAGAATACTTGCTCTGGATATCAATGCACTAAGCTAGCCAGAATTCCGATTGCAAAAGGAAAAAACATGTGCGCCACCCATATTGGCAACTTCAAACGTGGAATCATGACACTGCAACATGCGATTCCTGTAAGCCGTTGTACAGATTAAACAATGTAACATAGTATATTTAACAAATTCCGCGTCCGCGCGTGTCTTCTTCCTCTAGATCTGTTTGGCTGACGTCCTACTTCTCTATGCTGACGAATTCCAGATAAGTAACGAATGCCCCTGTACTGTCTGAATTATCGCGGGTGTAGTTTGAGACAGTCTAATAACTGTTAGGTCCAAACAACTTTGATTGAGCGCGATAGCCAATTCCTCACGGAATGAATCCATTTTCTGATGGACCTACAGAAAAACATAATGGCTTTGAATTATTTATATGCTTCAAAGTTTTTTCGTTATTTTCGAACTTTCTGACAATAATATTTTGTTAAGCGAATGATTTGTTTCTTTTCTTGTCAACAAAATGCTGTGTTGATAGTGAACAGGTTATGAGTGTATCTCTGGGCATCGCAATTCTCTAATCTTTTAAAAAAAAAAAAATTATTTGTAAAGCTAAAATGTGGTGAAGTCGATCCCTAATAGCCATTTTGTTTCTATCCCTTCTATCTATTTCTAAGTTTTGTCCCCAGGAACATCGGGTTATCAGATACCTGGGCCCGTTGCACAAAGCGGTCTTACGGCTAAGTTGTGGAACTGCCACCTGGTCTTGCTTCAAGAAGGCGCTGTCTAAATCATTTCCCATTTTCAGTTAATGCTGAAACCCATGCGAGTCTGAAAGACAGTCCACGGAAACTCTGTCCACAGAACAAACATTATCTACAGGTGGTCAGGGGAGATGTTAAGACTTATGACTGACTGGAATGGCGTCTCACATCCGGGAAGACATTAATCTCCATTTAGTCAACGGAGTGTTCTCTAAATCAAATAGGTTAATGGTAGAAGTGTTAGAATGTATGTTAGAATTGTGAGTTACCGAGACTTTCTGGTGTTGCGTGGAAGTTGTTGAAACATAACTGTCTGCCTGGGCTTCTGGAAATGAGGAATTTACTTGTTTAATTCTAGTAATAATTAACCATGTACTTTATAATAATAAACACATAATTGTAGGGATATCAACTTCTGATGTGTATTTACAGCGACGTTTCGATGTCTATCCTGTGACCGTTCTCAAGCAAAAAGAATCAAAGAAGTCATGTACTTTATATCCACGCAAAGCTGGATTTAGACCTTGGAGGCCCGGACTCTCGACATATAAATTAAATTACATGAGAGATACAAAATATGAACTATAATGAATGACAAACCACTCGGAAGCCATCGAATGTACTGCGCACATCATCTCAGACGTGATACGATCATTATCATATTGGTCGAATCTTTTTCACAGCCTGTGGATCAAACTGCCAATGTAGACAGATTCGACAGTTTCCATTTTTTTAAAACAAATTATGCGTACAAATTATATAATTAAAGGTTTTAAAAAAAATAAATGACATTCACTCGATTACCTTCTTTTTTCTCACGTGTCCATTGTTTATACGGCGGTAAATAGGCTTCCGGCGATATTACGCGAGGTTTTGCCGATTGATGATAAACTCTTTGATTAAAAATAAATTCTAGATGCATGGCTGGTTAGACGAAAGTAGAGCTCTTCGTGGCACACACGTTAATAGTGAGCAAGTTATTAGTGTATCTCTGGGCATCGCAATGCTCGTATCTTTTTTAAAAGGAATAAATTGATTGAAATGCTAAAATATAGTCCCTAATTGTTTAGGAGGCGCAGTCATTACGGCTCCGTCTGGGACAAGGGGGTTTTTGGGGTGGAACATTCAGGGACTTATCTCGCATGCTGATCTAAATTTTACTTGTGCATAGTCTTTTCCAGATTTAACCAAACGAGGAATTCGGTTCCTGTGTTTGTTGATTGGTGTTTTCTAAATTAACTGATAATACGACATTGCTGATCTACTTGAAGTAGAGAGCCACACAATCGCCAGCAGTTCACTTGCAACGTTTAATAAGACGAATGTTTCTCACTTCACTCAAAAGTGAATCAATTTCACGAATCAGATAGGTAAGAGAAATATCGGTTGTAATACATTAAACATGCACAAGGATCCACATGAGGTAGATATCAATCCATTTCCTGGCTTCTCCTTAGGATTCTCCCTGTAAGGGAGAAATTATTTATCATTACATTCTATATGACTACGTGTAGTTATATGTTTTTACTAGACAAAGCAGCCACAGTGTATTTATTTGTCTACGATTCAAACTTACGGTTTTATTCATATTGCACAATATCAATTTATACATGTACGCACACTACACATATTGCACTTTATAATTGTATACGTACCCTACACATATTGCACATTGTAAATGGGTACGTACACTACACATATTGCACATTATAAATGTATACGTACACTACATATATTGCACATTATAAATGTGTACGTACACTACACACATTGTACATTATAAATGTATACGTACAGTACAAATTTGCACATTATAATTGTATAATGTACACTACTAGTATTGCACATTATAAGTGTGTACGTACACTACACATATTGAACATTATAAATGTACACGTAAACTACACATATTGCACCAATACACTAAATTCTCACATAACATTGAACTGGTTGGCAATACGAGGGAACACAGGAAAGAAACTCACAGTATAGAGTCACAAAACACGAAGAGACACCGAAATTAACAAAACAGATGGAAAAATAGCCGTAGCCTAATCCTAAACCATTACTCTAAGATTTATTATAGAATCATGTTATTTTCTCAAGGTTAATTTCAATATACGAGTTGCATTCACTGCTGCGAGACAAGTAAAACTTGTGATAAGGGTCAAAAACGTATTCATCAACACACCAAGATTAGTTTGACAAACAGAAGACAATGCTGCTAAAGTATTTATTCAGTTTTTGCTCGAAAAAGAAATGTGCAAACATTCTTTCCCTTCCATTTTTTTTATTATATATTATTATTCTAGAAATGCTCTGATCTGTGCTTCAGTTTGAGCAAGGTTTTTATTCCACCGCCATGCCACCTCTCCTGGTACTTTAAGGAAGTCTCTCATCTCAAACCACAAGTCTTTGATTTGATGGGTTTTGAAGGAATCGGAAAATCGATACTCCGAAACTGTGAAAGATTAGCAACAGTGAGAAACCATTGGAAGGACTCGTGTTCTGTCTCCAAGTAGTTATGCTTCTCATAAACATATTTTAATACTGCTTCAACTTTCACTCCTCTTGAAAGATTTTTATTCGCGGTTTAAAATAATGTTAATCAGCCTTTATTGATGCAAACGAAAACCCATAACTGGAAGGAGCAAGTTAATGGTGTCTAGCTGTTCATATAAGATTGAATAACTAGGTCAGTGTAAAGCATACTTTATTTATGCACTGATTTTCAAACTAACT
>JAVFBZ010006247.1:0-12298 GCA_032466195.1 Katharina tunicata
GCATACGATAGACAGGAGCTCCCACTGCTACAGAGACAAGTGCCGGTAAAAGTGGCCCTTCCGTTAAAATGCGGGAATGGTCGATCTCTCCGCGGCTTGCACGCCATCAAGAGCTAAATAAATGGCTCAGTTAGGCGTAAACAAACTATTGTTTTTTTTAATTTATCCTGCAAATCACTACACACACAAAAACGAAATGTTAAATTAACAAAGAAATAAAATGTTGAAATGAATATGATGCGTTTGTTTAGTTTTAGAATTTTTTTCGACGCTTTCACATCACAGAAATTTTACTTTTAAAAAATTATCACCACTGTATTTCACTTTTATAGCGATTTTCCTTAATAAGTGAACCTTGGAGGGTAGTTTTACTACAAATCTCCTTTCCAACAAACGTTGATAAATTTGGCTGTGTATAATGTAATGCATGGGGCGATATTATTGCAACACGACACAAGGACGGTTTGGGCACGAGCGACATGGGCTTTGTCAAGAAGAAGAAAACAAACCCTGTCGTGATTCGTTGCCATACAGCTCAATGGACTGCTCCTCCTCTACCAACTCACAACAGCCGTAACCACTGTTCTTAAGAATAACATTTTATTGAATACAGAATATAATTAATATTTAATCATCATGTTTTTGCAATAACCTTCGAGATCAACTTAGAACAGCGATGTAAAAATACGGTTCATGTCTAGTGCTGAAGCGTTCTTAGCATCTATAGCCTCGTGACGGATGCCCATGCATTCACGGAAGTTGAATCATGTCTGTCACGTAATTATTCAAACATGAGTCGTTATACAAATTAAAATTAATAATATGAAATATGTTTATCTTTTCGTTGTCAAGTGGCAGGAGTTGCAAATATCGGTGTCATTCCGTTTTTTCCTCTCACCTGTAATATGAAACGGAGCATACATAAATTGCAGACAAATTACTGAATCAAACATTGTGTATTTAAACTAACAAGGAGTTCTAACCATAAATGAATAAGAGTAGTCAGATCTCGGCTCCTACACGTAAATGCCAATTAAGAATATTGAAAGCATTATGTAGCTCATACATACTACTGGATGATTCCTAAAGAAAACTTCACTACACTCACACATTTGTTTTTCCTCCCACATTGCCACACATTTCACAAAAATTTCACTAAGCTGGAAAAGTCAGAGACACCATTCCTAAGAAAGAATAAAATATATTTGCATTGTTTTGCCACCGTTGTACCCATCGCAGCATATGGAGCCCGATTTCCGTGACAAGAATTTTTTATCAAATTTCAGAATGTTTCAACTTAATAATATTGCTCTAAATTTTCAGTACTCTCCTAGTCTGCAGGCATACTGCTACCTATGGTGTAATTGTAATGATCAACTCTCAAAAGTACCTGGGTCTTCCAATGCTTAAATAGTTACTGTGCACTATTCAGGACATAAGAGGTTGTCCAGTACTGATCATCTTTTGTTTTAATGTTTGTTTTTTCTATGCAATGATCTGCATGGAAAATTATTTGACAAGATCTGTGCTGAGTTGGGTATAATAAATACATTTTTTATTTATTTATTTGCTTAGTGTCTATATTTGTTCACATACATCACTGATGAAAGTCATTATTCTTGTGGAAGGTAAACTAGGCAGAAGTATAATTTTGCATAAATGTCTTGATGTCCCTAAAATAACCATTAAAAAAAGTTTCCTGGCATTTTTATAAAGTATCAAAGCAGGAATCCGCACATGCTGTATATAACATTCTTTTATGAAGTATTTTTGATTACACAAAGTTTCATTTCCTCTTCATGATAGATGCGAAAAGATCAACCTAGGACAAACACTGGTCATCCTAATTCCCATCCTGCATAACTTATTTTTAGGTTACCAGGAAAAATTCAGAGTACCGATTTTTAGGTTACCCAAGAAAACCTTGCAGCACCGTTTTGGTAGAGTTATCTCCCTCTTAACCATGCAAATTGATGACCTGTTTTATTACACGTAGATGAACCAACTGATTGATTGACTTTTAACTAAACAGCTGGATAAGTTTATCTTAATTGAATTCAGAGCACTTGAAAAATCTTTAATAATTTAACAAAGGTTTCTTAACAGAAAAAACACACATCAAATTCTAATAACCCTTTTGCTTGTGTTTTTTTTTTTTAGGAAAGACAGAATTACAATTCAGGAAAAAGAAAAAGAAGAAGATAAACAGAGAGAGTTAGAGGCTGAGGTCAAGCGGTTAGCAGATGACAGGAGAAAACAAACATTAAAGGTGTGTGTTTGATTATTTTATACCTGTTATTAGTAAAGAGAATATGTTAAGATGGGAATACAGGAGAAGGTGATTAACCAGAGTTTTTTGTGGTAATTTGTTTTGAATGTTTGGATTAATGTTCAAACACACTAAGAACATGAGTTATCCTGGTCTAACTTATATTATATATTCTGCATAAATCAATATAAAGAAAGCCATCTACCCATTTTTCATGTAAATAAAGTATGGACTGTTGTTATTAGCCTGTCTTAGTGGTCGTTTTTAGTAAGATTTATTGAGTTTTAATGTAGATGACTAAACACCACAATATAACAACTGTATAGTATTGTTTGTCTTGTTTATATCTTAATGGATGTCTGTTGTTATAAACATTTACACATTTCTTCTCTATTTACTTAGATGGTAGAAGATGAAGTGCGGAAGGAATTTGAGGAGGAACGTGGCGTTCAGGATTCTTGTGACGCAGTTGACACAGGAGACGAAAATGATGAGGAAGAATACGAGGCCTGGAAGGTCAGAGAACTTCGTAGAATGAAACGAGACAGAGAGGAAAGAGAGGCGTAAGTTAATACTTTATGTTTTGGGTCTGTATTGATGAATCTAATTAAAGGTCAACCTTTGTGCTTAAGTTTAGGTTCAGTAAACCATGAAACTATGACAATATGTACATCTAGGTGGTGTTGAAGGGTGTCAAGATTGCCTATTTTGTCTAACTGGCAATCAACTTGATTTGTGAACACTATGAAACATGTAAGAGAGATATGAAATGTTTACCATTGTAAAATATTAATAGATTTCAAGTCAACATCGGTTTATTTGGGTTCCCATGGATGTGTCTTATGGCCATGAGCTTAGATTTGACTTTATATTTTGAAACATTTACAAGTTTAACTAAAGAAGATTTTGCAAGGTCCATTAACTGCAGTATGGCACTTGAAAGAATTAAGACATGTAATTATTTCGGCCTTCTTTTGCATAATCACTACGAAGTTTGTCCATCCATTTTGTAGGATTGAGAAGGAAAAGTTAGAAGTTGATCGTGTGCGCAACCTTACGGAGGAAGAAAGGAGGGCTGAATTACGACAGAATCCTCGCCAAATCACAAATAAAGCACCGAAAGGCAAATACAAGTTTTTACAGAAGTATTATCACAGAGGTTCCTTCTTTTTGGTGAGTTCAATATCAGTATAAAACAAAACACTACTCTAAAATAATAACGTCTCTGTTTATCGTCCAATGTCATTATATTTTTACTCTGGCATTATTTAGCAATGATCTCTATACAGAAGCTAACATATTCCCTTTCTCTTGTGTGTAGAAGCATTTTGTGTGTTTTGTTGGGTCACCCCTTGGATAACTGTGTTTTTATATCACTCTTGTAACGATGCTTCCGAAATCTTGTCCTTGTCTTCACTTGAAAAATCCATATTTATTGGTTGAATGTTACTTTGTATGATTTCTGCCACTATAAATATTGACAATTTTGTGTTATAAGTTAATTTTTTGTGACTAAGGTTTAGTTTATTGATGAATGAAATGAGCTTTAGTCAAAATGAATCGATAACAAACTTCATTGATTTCATGGAATCTCATCTTATATCTAAAAATGTCTCTGATAAAAAAAAAACTTCTTTTATCAGCAACTAACATGTTCTAATGTGATGTTGTTGTTGTATACAGCAGGAAGATGAAGAACAAGTATACAAACAGGATTTCTCCACACCCACCCTGGACGATCATTTTGATAAAACCATTCTACCTAAAGTCATGCAGGTTAGTAACTTTTAGTTGACGAGCCTATTTCTCCCTGGTGCGGTCTGGGAACTAGGGTATAAGGAAGCCTACGGTTGTTATCCTCTGTATTGTAAATGTTCACTGTCGAGTTGCACCATGTTCTTATCATAAACCTATTGGCCCTGCCCACATACTTCAGAAACATGGGATATTTTGCTGTATCTGATGGCTCTTATTCTATATATGAACTAGAAAAACATTGTTAAAATGTTTACAATTTTTTTAAGTTCAATACAAGTTGTGGTATCAGCTCTTGTTTCAGAATTGACTGCATACCACTTTTCAATACAGCCTAAGAAAACTCAAGCCGGTGTATAACCCTTTTTAGAATTCATTTGCATTGATATCAGTTATGGCTCTGCTAATCCATCAAGATAACCTCTTTCAAGTAGTATAGTTTTGTGGATTTAACTGTGATGAAATAAATGCATGGATGTTGAGTTGTCAATATTCCTTCCCTCTGAAGGATGAAGAATGTAAACATTATATGGGCTAAGCATATCACTGTGTAGCTAATGTTCCTAACCTCAATTCGTGAGTTCACTATTGGTAACACTTTAGATCTGGTGAAGGGTCCCCACCTGTACTCTCTTCCCCTCTCCCTCCCAAATTAAGTGAAAGGTTAGGAGCATCCAATATCCGGAAGACTTTATCATTGAAGTACAGTTACAACATGTTCAGTTCTTAAGTATGTTTTTTATATTTAATAATTATATGTTTCCATTTTCTTTTCAGGTTAAGAATTTTGGTCGCTCTGGTCGCACAAAATACACTCATTTGGTAGATCAGGACACAACCCAGTTTGATTCACCCTGGATGGTGGAGACTGCTCAAAACCTCAAATTCCACACCACAAAGGGAGGAGGTATGAAACAGGGCTTCGAAAGGCCTTCGCTCAAAAAGAGGAAATGATTCTGTCAATCTTCAGACCACAACAAGCAACAACAACTGGTTGAAATAAAGAGAAAGTCTGTTGATTTGGAGTTCACGGTCATCGTCATGAATTACTAATATGTGTGGATAGTGTATCATTTTTCATATCATACATGTATTTCCATATTAGACTGGCGTTATGAGTAATGTATGAGTGAAAAAGAATGTAAAAAGGTCCTCAGAAGTTTGTGGATTACGACAGTACTTTCAGATTGGAAAATTTTATTGACATTTGACTGCAGAATTCTAATATTTAATCAGATTTTCTGGTATTATGATGGATAATTGTTGTAAAAGAAAGACAACATTGGAGCTAAATTCAGTGCTGTGACGCAGACAGTCAGCGGTGTGGGACTATAGTCACCCTGAGACAATGACAGTCATTCGTATCAGAATAATAGGGTTGGATAAAATAGAATCTGCTGTATATTTTTTACGTTAAAAAGTGTTTGGAGATGATGGTGACCAGGTGACGTGGTAGTTTCATTTAACTTCACAGGAATAAATCTTAATGCTAATTAAATGATGTGACCAATAGGAAGTTGAACCCAGGATGACATCATTTGTGACACCTTATGATAGTTTAACCCAACAAGATGACATCACCTGCAGTCAAATATCGTAATAAGTTTTAAGAAAATACCCCCTGTCCAGAGTCTTGATAAGATCTTCTATTCAACCGTTTAGGTAACATGTACCAGTTAGATGTTCTCGGTCATCATCATGTAATTCTCCATTAAATAATTCATGGATATGCTTGTAAATTATGAGTTGTGTGACAGTGTACATAGTTCTCAAGTGAAAATGTTTCAACTACATTTTGTACATAGACATCAAAAAATGGATAAATTCTTTTTCTAAACATCATATCTGCTTTGTGTTTTATTTTGGTGAGGTTTTTGTTCCTTTTGATGTGAGGTAAGCGTTTGACATTGAATGATTACACCCAAGCCATGGTTTTGAGTTATAATTGCTTTATTACCAAGTTCATCACCACAAAAACAGACGTTAAAAGATGATAACAGGGACGGCCCTGGGTCCTTGACACTTTGAACTGACAATTAACAAGCCTGTAATAATACATGTACTAGAGTCTACATTGACTGTATTTGCCAGGTAAGCGCACCTTTCCAGCAGGTTTTTTGCTTTGTCAGAACATTATAGGCGGAACTGGTGTTGACGTCTGCCAATATTTGTACATGACATTGTCACATACTTATGTCGCAACTACATTCGTCCCACAAATGTCAAGTTAGCCTTAACCGGGCTAAGCTCATAAGAATGTTGGTGTTTAGATCGTGCTGTGGTGTTGACAAATAAGGGAAATAACACCAGTCAAAAACAAATCAAAGCACACCTCCTGCCCACAAGGGATTAATGAACACTAACATACTTGGGCTTTTAACAAATATTGATGCCCTTATGACTGTCGCAGTATTATGTTGTGTATATAATTATTCTGTTGGACTTTGTAATCATAAAGGTCAAAATTTCTACACTGCCCCACTTTTATTTTTAAAGTTCGAACAGCCTTGACAATTTGCCAGAAACTATTGTTTATGTATTTAACTATTTATGTATGTGTTAAAATTGTATATACATGTACATGCAAGCTAGATGGATAATGTGATGAGATTCTGGTGTTCTGTCACGACCTCAACATACTGTATGAAAACCTGTGACTTCCGCCATATGACCTTATTTTATAGTTTGGATTTAAAGTGTTGCCAGTGGGTTCTCTATTTCGAATTTTCGTGACCGTAGATGCAAGCAGTCACTGCTGGCTACACCCGCCACTAGTCCGCCCCCAGTGAAAAAATATAACAATATGGCAAAAAATATGGTATAATCGCGGCTATATTTGAACCAGGTCCACTGTTGTTTAACCTGTATATATATATGCATACAACCAAAAAGTTAGCTTTACAAAGTAAACGAACACATCTCAGATTTGTTCTCCCCTGTGTGATTCGGAGTGTGGTTATCACAAACCTGGTGAGGTCTGTAAGACGTGCAAATGCGTGACGCTCTCGCATGCCTACCATATTACATTTCAGATTACCCATATAACTTTTCAACTGAAACACGCCGTATATTTTACGAATGGCCTTGGTTTATAGAAATGCATTTTATTTTATTGATATTCGAGTTTCTTTGTTCGACCTTCTCACGGTCACCTGGCTTGTAAGAAGTGTTGGATAGTAAATAAAATGTTATCTAAAAAGTGTGCGTGTTTATTATACTAGTATACGTTTGCAATACATACACAATCGAGAATAAATGGGGGAAGAAGTAAAGAAATAGTTTCCTTTTTAAATTAAATTTGTCCCTACATTATTATTGTAGTTCAGAACCTGTGTATATATTTTAATATAATAAGGTAGGATATTCAATTAAAAACGATTTCTTTAATACTGTTTATTATGTTTGCGACACACATAGAATGGAGAAAAATGGGAAGAGGAGTAAGGCAATCGCTTTTATTTTTTAAAAATTGGATTTGTCCGCACCTCGTTATAGAACAACACCCGGCCCCTTACTAATTTCTACCTAACCCGATAAATATAGGTTTCATTTTGGAGACGGGTATTACTATAGAACTTAATTTGGAGAGGGTATAAACTAGTTAGCACCTGTTTGAAATAAAGTCCTGTACATTGAGAGGATAGTTATCAATTCGGAGGGGAGTTGGATTAAGCGTCGAGGCGGGTAAAATTTAATTACGTGGAAAATATAAACTATTTTGAGGCAGGCAGATATTAATTTTGAGTCAGGCAAAAACACATTCTGGAAGGATAAGTAAAAAAATAAATAAAAAAATTAAGCGATAGAATAGAAGCTAAAGAAATATTGCATTATCCCGTACATGCAGCTGTAACTCAGGCTGCCAAGACGTAAACATGCCTTAAAGAGCAGAAACAATGTCCCGTGAAATAAAGACCCCGAGTAGCTATAACATTTTAACTGCAAGACTTATTTATTTAACATCCTCAATGTACTGTTTGTGTACCTATACATTTGAAAACTTGTGCCTCTCATGCTCGTGCTGAAATCTTGAATTTTGCGACATTAGCTGGCAATTCAGGCATTAGCGGGTCTAAATGCATGTAAGCTATATTAAGGGATTTTATGAGCGATCCTCAATTTGAACGTTGAGTGTAATAAATATCACCCTTAATGAAATGACAAAAACATAACTTCGATGGATTTACAAGTTCTAGTTCTCTTGCGACTTTTCGATCTAGTTGCTAAGGCTGTTTTCAAACAATTCCTTTCGGCATAGTTGCTCAGACCGTTTTCAAATAATTGCTTGAAAACGGTCTTAGCAACTGGGTGTCCCTTTTGACAATCCATCTTCCAGCTTTGGATTTTGAAAGCTGCACAGATGGAAAGCGCTACATGGATGTTATAAAAACGTCTTCAGCTGTTCAAATGTTCAAATAATGTAGATAAAATATGAGATTCTGGACGCGATGATAAGGTTTTTAGCTTGAATTATGGGCTGAAAAAGGATGTAGAAGTTTCCCTCTTCCAGCTTTCCAGACTCTGTTTCGGAAGTAAGAAGTCAGAAGCCATGTCTAACTTTCCAATAGTTCAGCTTTCAAAATCCAATTGAATTGTCAAAAGGGACACGGACCGCAACTAGGCTTGTTATATATATGCCCAGCTATAGTATACTAAAAGCCGCTTAAACAAGCTAATAAATGGTGACTGGACGATCTACATTATCGAACTCTGCTGGACCTTAATGTTGTTTTCATAAAAATTGTCTTTCTTTCTTATTAAGACACTCATTGCCTTATCACATTCCCCAGTACAAACCTTCGGCATTGTATCAAAGCAAGAACAAGTGTGAAGAGACTTATCTTGAAATGATTGTCCTGAGCAGTTGGTATAAGAAGCTCTTTTGGTCTACATAACTTTAGAAATATGTTTGTCTTGACCTCAGAGATCTCTCAGATAGTGGACCTATAGATTAAACAGACAGTCCTTGGCTTAGAGTTATATCACACAAGAATTACCTGCCACGTTTACAGGTGGGACATTGTTTTACGTGACGTTATGTTGTTTCCTGCTCTACTGCTCCTGTCTGCCCTGACAGGTATGTTTGACCGTAGATTACACTTTTCTTTGCTAATGATTGTCCAGGTTAGTTGCATGCTGTATGTTAAGTATTCTAACTTATTATAGAATTATTGTTGGAAGCTGATAGGACTTGTGACTTTCTAGCGGGTGCTTGCAGCGTCCAAACTGATAGTATCTGAGAGCCCTATCCAGAGTAAATCAGATCTCTTGTTTGAGTGGCATTTAGAAGCAGGGTAAATTACAAAGACATATGACGACTGAGATAGATTTTCAACTTCTGGATATATTGGTAAGCGACGTTTCGATCTAGATACTAGATCATTGCTTGAAAACGATCTTAGTATCTAGATCGAAATGTCGCTTACCAATATATCCAGAAGTTGAAAATCCATCTCAGTCGTCATGTCTTTGTAAATCAGATCTGTTTGGGCTGGATTGTTCAAGACTTTTAACAAGGCTTAAATGAACACTGTCACAACGAAACTATATTGTGACGCAATAACTTGTGTGTAACTTGTTATAACTTGCAACAATGGTTCGGAATTAATACAGAGGTCGAAAGAATACCTCATTTGTAAAGTACACTACACTTTGCTTTATGATAAATTGAAGGTTGTTTGATATTAGCAACTGAACACATACATTATGAAGCTTGTGATATGAAATTATTAACGTGCGAAAAATTCAAACTATGTTACATGTATTTAAGAAATGTTGAAACCTTTGACGTCACAGGTAGCATCGCCGAGGTTTTTATTGACTCTACTCTCCCTTTCGCCAATGGATCTCTTGCCACCTCCTTTTTCGATGTTGGACATCAGAGCGATTCGAACCTCAACTCCATGGTGTTCCACCCCACTGTGGCTGGCACTTACCCCGTGTATTTCTTCATTCCTGGGTTCAGGGGAATGATTCCCTCCAACATGCACAAAAACTACCTAGGTGGCGTGGCTAAACATGGGTAAGACAAATAAGACAAAATGTTAATAATTCATTCCATAATCCAACCCCAGCGCATGCCCGTTAACCATACAAAATGTCTTTTTATAAAAAGAAAATTCGTTTATTGGCCAAACGCATCTTATTAATTGGTACCTCCATAAACTCTAGCACTAGTGGAAAAAACATCACCTTTGCGACCACATGTTCGACGTGCTGTAATTGTTTTGGAAGCTATGTCCTTTGTCTCAAAACTGTACAGGCCACAGCTATACATGCGAACTAAACGCATACTATAGGTAGGGAAAAAACACCCATTCACTTGTACAAATAATTTTGCCTACAGCGTGCGGCAACTTCATTAGTATACCCTTTACACTGATATATCATAGTATACCAATATCGATCATGTTTGTTTGTTCTCTACCGATTTGTGGTGGTTAGCACTGGCCATATTTGTTTGTTATCTACAGATATGTGAGGGTTAGCACTGACCATATTTGTTTGTTCTCTACAGATATGTGGTTGTTAGCACTGACCATATTGACTTCGATTCCGTGGCATCAAAAACAAAACATTTTACTCTTAGATATAATTGGGTAAGTGTCCGTTTTACTATATTGGGAGGTAAGTTGACTTATTTGCCAAAGAAACTGACCTATTCCTTGTAATGAATGGTGACGGGATATATGTATGCTTGTATAAATGTAGAGAAAGAAAAATTTGCTTGTCTCCACCGGGATTCGAACTAGGGTCTCTGGCTGGCAGGGCCAACGCTCTAACCGACGGGATATATGTATTTATGCTTATATCAAATCGAGCTTTTTATATACTTTGTTATCTTGTTTTCTCTACAGATGAAGAACAATTTAAACAACCTGCTGAAAACACACTCTCCCGGTGTGGATGTGGACTGGACCCGTGTTGCTATGGGGAGCCACTCGGCCGGGGCTGAAATCATTGTCGCCATGCTTCAAAGCGACAGAGAAAATATAAAGGTATTACGCTATAATGAAGCATTTAGAATCTAGGATATACCAAAACATAAACAAATTGCACGTAGTCTATAATTGTTAGTTCTTTGAAATATTCTAAAGATTGTCGATGATTAAATGTCCAAATGTCGCTCACTGTCAACTGGCTCGATGTCACCGCAATTTGTTTATTTCACCGTTTGATTTCCATGTTTTGAACTTAATTATTTTCTTTAATTATTTCTGGATTTATTTGCTACGTTTCTCTCTTTTCCTTATTTTCACCACGAGTATAAGCAGTATACGTAAATCGTGTCTGTTGTGAATAGTGCATACTCCAGAAACTCAATCACAGAAGGTACATTTCTTATCATTCAGGCTGCTGTGTTCCTGGAGCCTATGGTGACCGAATTGAAAAGCCCCGTGACCTTTCACCTCCCTGCTATCATGTATGGAACTGAACTCGCCGAAAAGGGAAGCTTTCTTCTTTTCCCACCGTGTATCTTCCCACAGTTTGATTATGAACATGTCTACAACAACTGGACTCCCCCTAAAGTCATGATTGAATCAAAGGTATGCAGCTTTGTAATTCTTAAGGCAAATTTGTAGTACTGACAGTAATTTCTATATACCATACAGTGAAAGTATATACTATTTTGTAAGCTTCTTATATTCGATTTCATCATGATAGACTGGAGAGTAACTGCCGGGTTAACAGATCACAGGGGTGGTTTGTACGGCATTAATTGGTCTCCGATTTTCGGGCAACCACTGACAGTTTATGGTCGTCATTTAACTGGTAAACCATGTAGCGCGATGTAAAAATATGCCACGAAACGACAAACTGTTTGTAAACAAATCTAACATAATGCCTACTTAAACATATCGTCATTTTAGAAGCAGAAAACAATCAATCGCATGAGCATTTATGGATGGCCACCAAACAAGAAACAAATTGTTCCAAGCTCTGGGTTATCATCATAGTTAGCACAACCATAATTAACATTTTCCTATTAATTAATCGTTTTTATTATGTTAGGCTTATGGACATTGTGACATACTGGATCCCAATGGCTATAACCGTAAGTAATGTAATGAATGCTAAACAACATAACGTCAAATACGTGTTTGGGAATCTTTGCTTTGATTTGATTTGATTTTGATTTGTTATTTTATTCACCAGTGTCTATAGAGTGGGTCGTTGACCTACAAGAAAACAGTGAAAGATAAATAAATAAATAAATAAATAAATAAATAAATAAATAAATAAATAAATAAATAAATAAATAAATAAATAAAT
>JAVFBZ010006269.1:5833-30801 GCA_032466195.1 Katharina tunicata
CCTGAATCAGAGTTTGATGATTAGCAGAAATGTTGTTAATTCCCAAATCAGAGTTTGATGATTAGAAGAAATGTTGTTAATTCCCGAATCAGAGTTTGATGATTAGAATAAATGTTGTTAATTCGCGAATCAGAGGTAGGTCATTACCAGAAATGTTGTTAATTCCGGAGTCACAGTTTACTAATGTAGACCATTGTTCAATATGTCCACACTGAGTAGTCAGGGCCAAGTAGATTACAGTTTTGGATGAAGAAAGCTCGGTCCGTCTTCCGGGGGCCTTTCAGTGACTATTAACAGAAACCCGTCTTTGTTGGAATGCTGGTCGGTTGAACAGAATTATTAGTGGCTCCGTATTGAACAGACGCAACAGTAATACCCCTAAGGAAGACTTAGACGGCACATTTTGTTTGTCCAATGACGGCTCTGACAACGTATCGATTCGCGCTCGACATCCCGAACATTGTCCAAAACGGACCGCTGAAAAGATGGATTTTCCATCAGCAGGCTGATTCTCTACAATTCGCCAGAAGCCGTCCTCTGCCGTGATACATTAAAGTTTAATATTTACCTGACGTGATATCTTGAAACCTAGTCCCGAAGGAAGTAAATCTTATATATTTTTCACCCATAAGCTGCTAGTAATTACACTCCGTTGTAATTTGCATGAGCGTTATTTCCCAGAAAAAAAATATATCATCGTATCAAGGAATGGCATATGCTATTATGACCATTAATAACCGAAACACCTTATTTTCTTTAGAAGTAAACTTTTGTGTCCGTATTAATTTTAACTCAAATTGATGATAGCATTCCATATTTAGAGGAATTGGCATTTGATTGCTTGGGCATAAAAAAAGTGCAGATATAGCATATGCCCTTATCAAGGATGAAATCCTGTTGAGCATTGAATCTCACATTTTTCAAAAAGCAGGTTTGTAAGATCTAAGAAACAGCTACAGTGCGTGCAACGAAGCAACCATCCCATTTTCTGGATTGTCGGATCTGAAGACAATACTCACAATACACTGTTTTCGTGAAGAAACTTACTCAAAATCATACTAGCAAACTCATGGTTACCAGCAACGGAAAACTCTCAGCAATTGTAAGGAAGCCGCCCTAAACAAAGATGCTAAAAGACAAGAGCTGGGGCCCGTTTCACATAGCAATCTTAGGCTACGTTGAACGTAAATACCATAGCGACCAGTACTGGAGGCATTGTGTTGTAATGGTAGTTACGTTCAGCGTAATCTAAGATCGCTTTTTGAAACGCACCCTTGGACTCTACAACAAACCAGCTTCCTGATGTCATCTAGCCCAAAGATCCCGCCAACTACCCGCATCCAGTATGTCGAAGGATGTCGGCTCAATAGCAATGCATCCCACTGATATTTTGAAATTTAGTTGTTTTTTATAAACATTCGTGCAGTAAATTCTATCGAAGCTTACTTAATATGACAAAGAACTTGTCATCTATTTCCTGTATAAAACTGTCTGAAACGTTGCCCTTTATAGTTATATGTCATATATTCCATGAACATGTATGTATCGTCAAACAACCAGCCAACTCGTTGTAAAGGCAAATTCATTGGGTATACATTATTATCACGTGCATGTGCATATTCTAAGTAAAAATACACTTTGGTAAAGTAAAAGCAAGAAGGCCTACTCTTTTTACTAAAATCTGGATTGACAGAAATGTGATTACCCTTCGCACACACAGTGTCAGGATAAAGCAGACACAACCGACGTTTTTTGTTATCCCGAATTGATTACATTACATAAACCCTATTATGAATATTCTACAAGATTTTTCATTTCTGGCTCAGTTTTCAAGAGACTGTGCTTCCCAAGAATGGATGAGGATTCAATATGAGTCAATGAGCTCTTGTGCCTGTTGAAATTGACTCTGTGATTTCCACATCTATTTCCTGCCAAAATTTTCGTTCCACATCGAGTAATCATACTTCGATTTTTCCTCTAGTTGTTAAAGTTATGTAAGTTTTCATGTTTATGGTTCTACTATTACATTAAATCACGTTCATTATCCAAACTGTGGCAAATCAATCCCATATCAATTTAGTCTCTATAATATAGGCCAGAATCACTCTTAAGATGACACAATCAGACCAAGCAAACCAAGTTAATATAGCGCCGTGGGCTTTGTGGGAAATATTCGGTTAAGTTACATTTAATTGAGTCGAGCAAGACTTTCACTATCTCGTTGCGCAAAAAGCCTTCTAATTGGAGTTGAATACTCTCTTGTCTTTTATCACAGATACCTTCGTTTGGATTAAGGCGGTTTAACATGACTGTGAAGGGTGAGTAGTTTTCCTTGTCCCCAAAGCTTGTGCCCGGAATTGTCCTGGGTGTCTTCACCGACTCACTAGAAGACTGATTTGCCAAACACCGATTAACCAAATGTCTGCTAGATATTGAAGAGCGTTGACCAGTATTACAGCAAGTTATATTACTACTAGATAAGGCATGCAGATAAGGCATATAAGCGTTACTTCGTGAAATTAGTGTACTTGTTACAATATTGGTATTGTTGAATAAACTAAAATTAGAATCGCTCAATAATACATTTACCAATTAACTTCTTTTACTTTTAATAATATCAATATAATCCATTGGATCGGCTCCACAATTTACCAGTGTCAGATATGCATTATACACATGCTGTTGAGGGATGCTGTACGAATGGTTGAGCCACATATCTGTATCGTCGTTACAGATATGCACTACCCCAGTTATAAAGGGAATGCGTGATCTATAAGTATTGCAAATGATTACCAAGACGGGACTCTTTCTGTTCATATCGAGCATGGTAGATAACACTGGCATCTTATCTAAGACTGGTTATGGAATAAATGAGGCTAAAAAAATATCCATCAATGATGTCCAAACACACATGACATTCACAGGACGATACAAATGGTGTATTTAAATTTGTGTGTAGGATTTGAATTGAAAAACTCTTTACTCAAGTTTTTTAAAAGAGTTTGAAAATTCCCCAAACCAAAAACATTGAACTGAGAGTCCGAAATTAATGTACACGACTGTTCAATACATCCAAGGTAAAAAAGACAGGAGAAAGTTGATTAGACTCTGAGATGAATGCTTTGTCCGTCTTACGGACGCAATTTCAATGGCTATTAACGCAAATAAGTCTTTCTTGGAAGCCTGGTCGGTTGAACAGAATTACTAGTGGCTTCGTATGGATGTTACTGACATCTATACGTCGATTTTCGTTCTTAACCTTAGTGGGAGGTACTCGGACGATAGTTGTTGTTTATTTGCTCTTGGGCAAAATTTGAGGCTGAAATGTACCCGTTGTGAATTTTATTTTATTTTTATCAATTTTTGACAAGCACCTAAACATCCACCACAAATATCCATATAAAGTGTCACAAGGTATAAAATTGATCACGGCAGGGCTTTTTTACTTTATAACTTTGATTTAAAACAACATTTCAACCAACTACTATCATAATTTCATCACTTCTTTCTTCGGAGAGAGGGCAGACATTGCTTGCCTCGAAATCTGCACATTAAATGCATGCATGCGTACATACATCACACACACAACACATGTCCGTGGCCCTCATGCCGTGAAAGAAACAGGCAAGGGAGCATTTTGGCTGGAAATTTTGTTAACACGTTATTGGGATTTGCACACCCATTTTGTTGTTAAACGATAGCGGGACTAAAATAAAACGACAAGACAGTACAGTTTATTACCACAATAAAAATGTCTGTCTGTCATTATGCAACTCATTTGTATTAAAGTTTAAACAGCCTACTAGATATAAACGCACGGAATCTCTTCAGGTGGCAGTACGCAGGAAAAGCACATTTAATTACTGCTATAATGCCTTTATTTATCCAACCAGATATTAAAAAGGAGATATCAAAATCTAGGATTGTGCGTAAACTTGTTTATTTTCTTCGAGATTAGTAGGTTTCCCAAACAAACAGCTTTGGTTTAAAAATTGTCTTTGGTGGAAAAAAAAAATCAACTGTTTTATAATCCGTTCTTAGGAGATTGTGCTTCTCTAAGATAGCTGATGTATCAATCTGATTCAATGAGTTCCTGTGAACAAATAAGCTCTATATTAGTTTAAACTCTAAGCGCTTGAGATAACTCGGATCTAACTAACAAATATATTCAATTGTCCTGGGCTTCGTGGAATATTTCGTGACCAGTTGAATTACTTCCAGTTGAACAAAACCATAATTATGTTTACAATTGGAGTTAAATGCGTCCTTTCTTTTGACTAATAATGTTCGTTCCGATTTCTGTGGTTTCTCCGGAGACGAGAGAGAGAGGTATTTATTTTAAAATATCTTGTTTTTCATCGATAGATTGAAATGTCATTTGTTCACAATATAAAAAAGAATGATTTACGAATATACGTTGTACACGGGTTTCTTAACAAAACGTTATAAAGGTAGGCAAAAAATGCATTAAAAATCATATTGGGTTTTGATGGCACAAGTGACGTTGGAAATATCTAAACTATATAGACATTAAGAGCTTGAATTTAATAGGCAGGTAAAACCATTTGTGATTCCTGTCAGTAAGTAACCATATGTCTAAACTGCTTGTTATACAAGCCAGTCTACATATGCCTATATATCAATAGTTCTAAGTAAAGTGCATGTTGAGTGAAACCAGTTCAAACTTTTTTAAATAGATACGGCATTCCATTGAAAATCAAATGTGCTCAAACCGTCCACGGGACAACAATTTGCTCGAGATAATCAGGCATGAAATTACATTTAATCCAGATTATCGATCTATCCTTTTACAGAAGAATTATTAGTGAAAGAATTTAGATTGGCATCCACATACGCAGTGTTGAGAAGAATCAATTACAGCTGACATATTTGTTTTCGAAATTGGCTACATCATATCAACACTATGATGAAATATTTTACGCGAAAAACAATGACCAAAAAAAAACGCATCACAGCAGTCATACTATCTATGGCTATACCTTCCTGGCAATACAGGAGTTAAATGTTCTTTGTGAAGCAAGATGTGTTTCAAATCGTGTTAATACTGGTTCATAAGAAACCAGATAACTAGTGAAGTATAACTTCTTTGAGAGGCATTTAGAAGCTGGTAGGTATAGAACACAGACACATTGTTATGGATAACAACCTAGAAGTTGTTATCCATAACAATGTGTCTGTGTTCTAGTGAAGTATGTGCGCCAAAATACAAAAATATTTAGAAAATTCAGATATTATTTTAAGTATAGAATATAAGTCTCTTTTTTAACTGCAGAATTTTAAGTTTTTGTCATTAGTATTCACCTAAGCAGTGTCATAAAGAATGAAACGCAATCGACGGTATCATTTAGACTTGCTTACATCATATTAACCCTATAATAAATTATTCCGCTGGAGTTTTTATTTCTGACTCGGTTATCGCATGATTGTGCTTCTCGAGAACGGCTGATAATTCAGTGTGATTTAGAGAGCTCTTGCGCCTGTTTAAACTGACTCTGTGATTTCCACTTCTATTTCCTGCCAAATATTCCTTTCTACATCCAATAATCATACTTCGATTTTTCGACTTGCTTTCAAAGTTATGTAAGTTTTCATTTTGCCCGTAAGTCTCTTGGGTATGGTTCTACTGTTAGACTAAATCACGTTCATAATCCAAACTGCGGTAAATCAATCCCGTATCAATTTGGTCTCTATAATATAGAACAGAATCACTCTTAAGATAACACAATCAGAACAAGCAAACTAAGTTATTCTAGTGCCGTGGGCTTTGGGGGAAAGTTACATTAAGTTATATTGACCAAGGCTATTACTATCTCGTTACGCAAATAGCCTTCTAATTGGAGCTGAATATCCTGAATTACACAGACTGGATTAAGGTCGTTAAACGTGTCTGTAAAGGGGGAGTAGGTTTCTCTAAATGCCCAAAGGATACGCCTGGAGTTATCCTTGGAGTACAGCCACTTACTATAGTTGAATACTCTCTTGTCTTTGAATACATAGAGGTTCGTTTGGATTAAGTATTAATAAAAAAATTATATTACAATCGCACAAAGTATACATACGTTACATTTGCAAGGTAAATTTATGTTGTAGTCATCGCTCTCTCTATATATATGCTGTTTTTGCAAGTTTTTACTACATATATATTAAGTTGTTACGTATGCACTAGCCTTATTGTATCTGAGAATGTGATATCTATAAATATTGTAATTGGCCAGGAAAATATGCGACCAAAAAATACGTCACTTTTTTTTCTGTTCATAACGAGCATGGACATGATATTGGCGTCTTATCTAAGACTTGGTTGGAGTAAACGAGCATATCATAAATATCAATCAAAAATGTTAGTCGGTGCAACCTAGTTTCTTTAGGCATACTGTGTTGTGTTTACTTGCTAGGTGGTCCGTTAATTGCGCTACATCATGATATGACAAAGGTGACAATTTTAATGACGGATGAAACCGAATTTACTTCTGCTGCGCAATTTACTGGCAATGTTATACTCGCATTAACTTGGTTTCAAGCGTAGGCTGGTTCGAACTCAAAGAGCACAAATTACGACAGTAACGACTACGAGTTTCACAGAACGTCTTCCAGAAATAATATAGAATAAATTTGTTTGTTTGGGGGTTAACGCAGTACTTAATATTACAACACTCATATGACCGCGTAAAATCCCAATGTGTGCAGGAAACCATCCCAAACGACGCTAGCACAACACAAGATACCACAGACCATTTACAGCACGGAAAAAATGCATGGCACCACAACAAATCGACGTCCCTGTGGCCCTTAGACCCGGAAGCACAAGAGTCGCCACCCTAGCACCCGCGATAGAAGCAATGAAGCCATGGCGGAATAGATTCACATTTTGGCGTTATTGTGCCACCATCGGATAAACTAATATACCTATATGTGTTGATTGCATAATTTTGACAAAATACATAATCTATACCAACAAAATTTTCTTAACAGGGACGACATTTAAGCTTAGTCTATAATTTTACATAATCCAGCAGTTTTTTCTACTGACAATAATTGAGTATGTGACTACGTAAAAGTATCGAGAATTCCTTTACAAAAACCATAATGCTTATATATTTACGGTTTATATGTTGGTCAAAACTTTACGATCGATTTAACAGTTAACTAAACTAAATATGCGCTTAATTGACGATGAAGTGGTCAATAATTACAAGTTAAGCCCCCAAGAGCCTCATAATGATGGTTTGTGGACGGTAGAACCTGTTGGGGTTGGCAATCAATCAGGATGCAAACGTATTCGGGCATTAATGCTTCCTTATTTAGCCTGTATAGCTTGTACATGTCTTTACGGCTGATTACCGACGATGTGCCACGTTGGCTCAAAGGCTCAGTCTATTCAATCCGCATTATACTCAACGATACTTCCTTATAAACCGATAAGCTTAAAAGTTACGATGGTATTTTAAAGCTAGTTGTCAGGTACGTTTATGTTTGCCTCTCTTTGAGAAAGACAAACAGTTATTGTTAACTATAACAATAACTTGGACAAAAAAAAAATTCGATAAAAAATGTTTATCGAAATGTGTGTGTGTTAATGCAACGATAAATCCGATTTCAATTCTACCACAACACTCACACGATTTGAATTGATCATTTTCACTTGGCCAGGTAAAAACGGCGTTGTTTGTTATTTTTCAATTCGGCTTTAAGCAATACCTGCGATTTAAGGCAAAAAGTAACAAAATGCGAAAAACTTAATGAAGTTTTGAAAGTATAGAAAATGCAAGGGTATAAGCTATTAGCAATTGCAAATAATTACAGCGGTCCATTGACAATGGTAAAGTACAATGGTCTCAATTACAAATATGAAAATCACGCATAGACGATGATTTTTCGGAAGAAAGATTTCATTCAGAACCTTTTCTGCATTATTTTAGTTCAATTGTTGGAGAAAAGTCCTTCACTTAGCTTCTCGAACAGGAAATTCTTACGTTAGAAAATTTAACATCACATCAATCTCTCGTCGATCAACCTTAAGAAGATTAAATCGACAAAAAGATCTGTCATATGTATTATTATGTGCGTCAAATATACTTGTCATTGTAAAAATTACTATTAATTCCACAAAGAATACAACAAAATTAACTTTGAATGTTGGCTAATAGTTATTAGATTTTTTTACATACCTCAGTACACGGTTATAATCATACGCAATTAAGGATATTAGTTTACAACATAGAAATCATATTTGTAATATTACCAGAAAAGAAAGAGATAATCATTCGAATGATTTATCATAATCAATACGTGTATGGAACGATCAAAAGTATTTTCATATTAATTTCTTCAGTTTCTATGAATATTATTACTAGTCTGCACGTTGTAAACTATCTTCACCATGCTTCCCTATAGTTATTGATCGAATTATTAAAATTATTTATAATCTCTCTATCTGTTATCATACATATTATTATTTTACAATTATACTTTTATATGTATTTTGGTTACCCGTCCGCCAATAAGTGGGTCCAGTTGTGTCTGTGTGGATGAAGTTAAATAACATAAATAAATACTGCTGTATTCAGAAAGAATTGGTAAAAGCTATAGTTTCAACTTGTCTTCTTTGTGGATATACGTGAGGAGTGTTTTTAAGGAGAGTTTTAACGGGTTTCCACCTTACACGGGCGAAGTCGTCATGTAAGTAAAATGCCATTGAATATGCATGACGTTACACACAATTAAACTAACCGAATAAACGTTCTTTGATTTATAATCTTATTTGGAATTGCCTATAGTTGCAACAGCTTTCAGTAGGTCTACGGCGAAGTTTTAAACAAACTTCTGGTTCATTACGTTTATATAACGAATATGGTGTTTTGCAACGGTTTAGAAATGAATAATGCAGGCAATGAATTGTTTACATGTAAGGGGAAGAAAACAAAAAACAGTCACACTCAAAATAGATAGCAAGGTGTTACTAAAACTGCCGTTACATTTTTTTCTAGAATTCCTCGTTTTCAACTGAAAGACACTTGAATTGAAATACCAAGGTAAAATGTATGGTGGACTTTTTACGCTACATTTCCTGTATACAGTGATCATTTCACCAGAGTAACTGTATATTATGGTGTTGTGTGTTGTATTTAGCTTTATTCTGTACATTTATACGGTTTCTCTTTCGCTGGGGAAAGATTTTATTATCTACAAAAATGAAATAAATAACACATGGCATAGAAAGTCCACCATATATTTTATCTTGGTATTTCAATTCAAGTGTCTTTGAGAGGATCAAAACTAATTCTACATTCAAACACTAATCATTCGTAACATTGGTAATATAAGCTTGAGCTTTACAGTTTATTTAGTTGAAGTCACACAATTGTGAATTTGTTTTACGTTTGTAAGCTATTACACATTATTGTCTTCGGTTCCACGTGCTTCTTAAACATACTCATTGACTTGAGAAACCGAGATCACACTTTGCTTTTATGAAATTTTATGAGTATAGATTTTCTTGTATTCTTTCCTGAATGCCACAGTACATCAGTTAAATCAATTAGACAACTGGAGACAAGCGAAGCTATTTTCAATTACACATTTCTACTCAATCACTAGACAATGGCGAACGTTCCTGTATTAAATGGACTTATTACACATCCCTCAAATTATCATTATCATTCGTATATTTTCTGCGTACAGAGATAGGGGTTAAGGCCTAAAACATGTGAGGTTTACTCATTAGGCGGCACTTCTTAACGGGTAATACCGAAAGCTGTATCTGGTTGCAGTCTGTGATACAGCATACCTTCTAATGGAGGGGATGAGCAGTTTTAAAACAAGACTACATGCGAGCATCCTGTCTGAACTATGGTATATATACATACAACAGTATAGCAGTAATATATATACCTAAAACGTGCTTATATAATTCACTGAGCAAATGGGCATCAGGAAGCCGAATTGCTGTGCTGTTCTGTTTTTCGTCCAGTTAATGACCTGTGTTGTTTGTTGTGTTATCAGTGTTGCTTAGGGTGGCACCCATCATCCAAATAAAATTACATTCTGTCTTATGAATGAAATAACCTTAAGTACGGCGTAAAACCCCGATAAAACATAAAAGCAAGCAAACAATTCAAGCTTATGTATAGCCCTACTAGTATAATATGTATTCCTAAGTAATACTAAGTTACTTCGTATTCCTACTTAATAATAAGTTACTACAATATATTAGAAAGTTATACTTAGTTATTACGTATTCTTCAGTAATAATCAGTTACTATCATATATATATTAAAAAAAAGTTATATTTAGTTACTATGTATTCCTAAGTAATATTTTATATATTCATGGCACACAGTGAGATAGTTTCTCGGCTTTAATAAGTCGATATCCATGTGCCAGTGTGATTACTCTTGACAAAAATATATAAATACATACTAGAAACATTTCCACTACAAATTACACTTATTGAGTTAACATTATTGCATGTCATTCAAATAGAGTTATTGAATACGGTGATAATTATTATGTCAATAATTATATCAGTTCAATTCGTAAGAAAATTGGAATTCGATTATTCTGTAACGTTTGTTATTGACTGAACATATACATTCCTATAAGATGATCGATATCAACATGTGTTCAACTGTATTCTCGATTTATACTCGTAGTCGTGCACAACTAAATTAAACCAACTTCTGACCTGACAATATAATATATTAACACATTACTTTAATGAACATTGTTTAAACCAACTTCATAGAGCATGACATTTTACTTATTCCAAAATTTTAAATCATAGCACTTTAAAGTGATATAGTATTCATTCCCTTTCACATTTGTAGGCTACAAAATTCTCCCTAAATCTTACTGATTAATGTTTCCTTTTTCCTGCATATACGTTTTGTGTGTTGTAGAATATTCAAATCGTGTAATTAATAGTAAATTTGCCAAAAAGTACCTGTTCTTCATAACAAAAGCTAATATATGAATCTATAGAGATGCCGTCGTGTGTTATCTAAAACACTTAATTTCATTTATAATCGAATTAATATGGTTTTACAATGATGAACATCCAGTTTGATATATTATATACTTCGGACAACAATACCAGTGTATATATGTTGATTTACATGGTTAGTAACTATTTCTGGAAATTTACAATAAATGTGATGTAAACAAAACATAACAAACAACGAAATGTTCATGCTGTTTGCTCTCGGCTCAATACGGGTGATCAAAAAGCAAATCTATAATTCGTGGACCTGGAGGCTTTGTTCAGTGAGATGCCTGCTGTGACAAGCCTGTATATTAACAGTATATATGTACACAGCCAGGTTAAATATAGACTATACATATAAGCGGTTTATGAACTATTTAAGTGTAAAATTACTTACCACATCTATCAGCTGTGAAAGGCGAATTCCCAACCGAACTGTGAGTTTATCGCTGTTGTTGCTAACTGGACGGATAAGTTTGTTGTAGCCACTTCTACACAGTAAGTCATCGTAAAGTCTTTTGGCATCTTCATTGCCCGTACAAACCGCAAGAAACAACCCGAGGGTAGTGACATAAACACAGACAAGTCCTATAGAATTTAAGATATACCCGAAGCATGTTCGTGGCATGGCGAAATTTTCGGCTAGAATACGTTCCCTTTAGTAGGCAAACTCTTCCGCGCGTTAAGTCTGTAGGCCCGTCAATAGCAGCACAATGTTTTAAAACTGGTCAAATTCTAAGATGCTAACAGCTGTGTTGTATGGACCGAAGTTCATGCCGGCTCTCGTAGGCTTGCTCTCAGTCTATCCCTGGCGCATTGACCGCATGCTGAGGCAAATCCTCCACTAGCATAACTACTATTGGCAATCACACTACCGCCACACGACACGCGTCGGCGCAAAGAACAGCTCTTCTGTTACCATAGCTCCACCTAGCGGGATGTACGGGAGTTACTTCACAGACAAGTCCTGACCGGTTAATTCACGAGGCTGCAGGGCGTTCGATAAATTCGAAGACACTTGTACCTCTCCCAAACAAAGTATTAATAAAGTTTAACCCTCCAGTTAAAACCGTCAACCTTCTTAAAAATAAGTGCTGTCTTTTTATTTTTGTCAGACAAAAAGCTTAATCATACAAGCTTTACGGATTTCATGAACTTTGATTTTTTAATATAGAGCGAATGATCGCGGCACACAAGTGATCATGGTGGAACCTGAGGAGGTCAATGCCGGGATCTCATAGAACAAATCTCCCCTTCATATCTCCACGGAGAGGCAGTAATTTCCGCATTTTGTCCTCGATTGGTGAGTCCGATGATTAAACTGACGAGAATCGCTGGGTGTTGGCGGAAGTTGCTATGAGATGATGTGGAGAAATCTGACTTGTTTTTGGCACTCTGCTCGATATTGGAACTATAATGTCACCTGTAATTTCTAGCGTTAAATACTGGGTACGATGAAGTGCTCTGTGCTGTTCAGCCTATGCCAAGCTTTAACATCGAAGCAAATCAACAGAGTACACAACCTCAAAGCTAATCAATAAACAGATGTTTCTGGAAAGGACAAAGTATCCTGACATCGTTCCCCTGTCTCCCATCCATCGTTCTTACTTTATTACTTGTCCGGCTGCATACCGCAACAATATTTTCAAATTGGTACCCATTAGTGCGTGTTATGAGGAATACGAGCCGACAACGAATATATTGTGGAGAGACATTGGCCTTGTTTAAATCGACCACAGGGCCTCATTTATCAAAGATGTCCAGCAGCTCCGCATACATTGAAATAGTTCTAAATCACCAGATGTAAGCGCTAAATTTTTCTTTTGTACATAATGAGAGTTTCGGGACTTGCTCAATCGTTGCCGTAAGACTCGGACACACTTCGGCGTTAATTAGCAACACTGTTATCGACTGGAAAGACAGTATGGCATTTGGGCTAACTTTCATCCAAGCAAGGTTCTAGTCAATACACTCTCCAACCTGTCTCTAGTCGTGCGCTGTGTCGCCTGTACTGCAATTAATTAGGCGACTTAGTGTAGAAACCAAAACCGCAGAAAGTTGGATTGATGGTGCCGATGGTGACTTTTCACTGATTTACTTAGCGCAATCAATTAGCCGCAAGGTTTTGACAATTGAAGTCAACCAGGAATCTCAATTAGTGGACGGATGTGTTGACCACAGTCTAGCCGCTCCCTAACATCAGACCTATTAATTTAGCTGCTTTACAACAAGCGATTTCCATATATAGCCAAAAAGCATTCCTAAGAATGGTTTGTCGTCACTTTTGTAGCCTACATCTGGTGTACGATTAGCCAACATTAAACTGCATATACTCCTCTCACTAATCATCCGATGTACTTGTTAAATTTTGTTTTTAATATCTTTTGTGATAATATTTCTCCTAATCGGCTGGTCTTTTAAGATTTCCAGCGCCTTTGTTATACGCGTCATTAATAAATATATATTTATTCTAGGATAGATTTCATAACAATTTTCTGAAAGACAGGTTGTTGCTGAGTATGGCTCAAATATAATGTATTGTTCTTTTGAATTTCAAAATCGTATGTCATCTACTAGGTTTTCGCTTTCTTCCTTACATGTACCTCGAGTTGTATGTACGATTTTCAAAAAATGCTCTGAACAATATCATTTATATATTTCAGTACACAGGAGGTAGGTAGATTCCTGATAAAATATATCGATTTTTTTATTTTGCCTATCTGGATTGTAAAAATGCTTAATTTTGAAATTAATTTTGTCAACGGTCTCTCTTTAAACCGAAAACCAAACTGCCTTGATGAACATCTGCCTTTAAGCCACAAACGAATTAATGCCGTGCGGACTGGATAACTTGTCATATCAAAGTAATTTTCAATAATATTATACAGTTAGTGTGTCAACATCAAAGGACATTGCAAAGATATCTGCCTTTTGAAGAAAGCAATTAATTGAAGCAGAGATCTACAAATCAATAAATCCTGACGGTACACTGAATTAAGGTTCTGCCATCCCCCGCTGTTTTGCTAGCCGGGCATTTGATTACTGAAACGCGCAATGCAGCTCAATATCTTCGAGCTTTCCCTCGCCACATATAATTATTTGATTCTGGTACTTTGATATGAGCAAAATCCCGCCTGTGTTTCTGTCGACTGATTACAGTTTATCCGAATATCTCGTCAGCTTGTATACCATTAGTTCATTTGCTCAAGGCAAATAAGGATTAATAACAGAACATAATAAAGCAATTATTTGGGTCAATATTATAGTATGTAACCTTAAGAAAAAGACGCGTTTTCGGAGCATCCGGGTATTTACAACTCATACACTCTGCATAAACATATCTGTCCAATTGACAGAGTTTGCATTAAAATGGTGGCCTCTTTCACTGCGTGATGTGCAAATACATATCGCGTTCAAACATCAATTTTGGATTCGTATTGTTATTATTAATAACTTTTTTTATTTATAGGATGCTTCAAGAACTCGTAGATGTTATAAAATACTCAATAAATGTTCTCTCTGCATTTCATCTTGCGGTTGTGTGTTTCATTAAAGCTACACGCATGCATATTCTCCTTTCGTTTTCTTCAGAACTACTTACTCTCTGCGAAAAATATGGACGATGTATTTTTTTAAAAAACATATTTCCATAAGGGTTAAAAACAAGAAGTTTTTTAAAAACTGTAAGTCAAAATTATGTTAAATAAATGGTCGGCATCAACCATTATCGAAGGACAGGGCTGGCAGAGAGTGAAGTATTTTGCAATTAGAGTTAGACATTACAAAATGTTTACTCAGTAAGGTAGTGCTCAGTATGAATAACCATAATCGATATTTTACCCCAAAGTTATGAAAAACAGTTAGTAGATAAAAATCAGTTTAGATTAGCCCACTCAAGAAAATAGTATATATACATCATATCGTTCTACATTCTAAATTAGAGAATTAAATCATTCTGCCTACGGTCGAGTCTTGTTATGCCTTTTACAGATTCCAAATTGCGACCACTTTTTTTCTCTGTTGAATTGTATATCCGATAGTAAAATTTAGAAGAATCAATCGCCTGCGCACTTTATTTCGAAAACATGCAGTACTACGACAAGGATGGTTAGTCATAATTGCATTAGTTTAAGCGGCATTTAGAAGCTGAGTAAGATGGATTTAATTGTGAAAAGAAAGAGAACAAACAATTTCTGTACTATTAAAGAACAACACAAGATAAATGAAATAATGTTGTTTTTGGGGTTTCTTTTGTCACATTTAAAGTACTTTAGGGTCAATTAAAAATGCAATATAAAAATGTAGACATAAACGATAAGAAGAAATAATGCCTTGCATTAGGAAATGCTTTGTAAAAATCATCAGTATCTGTCTACAAATTTAAAGGAAGTTGTTGACATGTATGTACATATCCGTCATAAAGACCGATCTGTTCCAAAATAAACACACTAAGAAGCGAAATCTAATGTTGTGCAAATTCTTCACTTTGTTTGTTGACAGACAATCTATTAACTTAAAATTAAGTGATAACTGATTAAATATCGTGCTGTCGGGAATATATAAAATAAAAATTCCTTACATTTGAAGAAATGCAGGTATAACGCTTGCTATTAATATCTGATATATACCTCATACATTCATTGGATAAGGGACGTTTGAAGGTCGGTGGCGGCGGAGAAGGCTTTTGCAAGCTTTAATTATATGTTCAACCCAAGTCAAACGTATAAATAAATAAATCAATCACAGATCAGATTGTGTTTATTTATTGAAGATTTTAGCCTCTTTCGAAACACATTTACATAACCACGTCTTGATACAGCCATTCTCCAAACCTAATATAACTGCAAATTTCATTTTATCTGATTAATTTGTGCTTTAAATTTTTTTAAGCATTCTGTCCCGAATACGTTATGATTTAAACTGTGATGTATTAAACCAATTTCGTCCCACCTGAAAGCAATGTGGGTCTGATTTAATTGTCTAAGCACAATTTCGCCCTATTTTATACTAAGTCTACTAAGTGGACATATACATGTGATAGAATATAGATATAAACCATAAGAGGTATATTTACAATCCAAAATGAAAATAAATTTATAACTTACTTAGAATCCTGATGACGCGTAATTTTAGAAAAAACATTATATACCCTGAAGAAGTGCAGATATAACGCTTGTCTGACGTACTTTTTAGACTTTCACAGATTAAACGTAATGAGATCCCATGATTTAAGCTTTGAATGTTCAATACATCGCGTGATTTTTTTATTCTCGCTCTTATCCTCTGCGATTTAAATTAAAGCATTTTCAATCTCTTTTATTTCTTTCAGACTCATTTATACCTTTTAACAACAGATGATTTAATCACAATGGTGATTAATAGAACAATCCAACTCTTCAGTGGTAGGCAATATCTTGAAATCAAATTTATAGTATGCTAAACGTTTTGATCTGATTGGTCATGCTTCTGGCTTACTTCATTTGCTATTTGTAGGCTTTAGGCGGGTAGCTTCCTTTGCCCTGTTGCTAGCTGAGATTAAGGAGACACCAGGAGACTAAATGTTCTGTGCAGTCTGTTTTTAAGTTCTGTCCTTGACCTTGTGGCGACCAAATGAACCAAACAAATGTTGCCATATATGTCATACTATCAGAATTCAATAGTGAAGACAACTTCAGAGCGAGCGGGCCTTTGAGTGGAGCTGCCGTGCTGGAAATCATGTATCGACACCTAGTCAGACATGAATCGATTTTTAAAAACTGTTCCAATGATTGATTTGTTTGGTGTTAAATACCATGCGTAGTGACAATTTAATTATATGTCGGGAAATATACTCCAACGATACGAAACAAGGACAGCCGTAAAGACTTGTTTGCTCCGTTGGACAGTTAATTCTCCTCCAGTGCTAACTAGCAAAGTATGATACTGTGCCTAGCCAGAGGGCTATTTATTCCAAACACATTCCGGCAAATCTGTCTTTATAAGCCAATGTCAAGAAATTAATAATAAACATCTCAGTTTTTCAAGTTCAATGATCCATCATTGTTCGGGATAACCTCTTTTGGGAAAAGACTATTTAACCACAGACTTTCGGGCATTTTATAAATTAAAAAATGTATTTATAAATACACAAAAAAAATATGCCACATAAAGTGAATGGGTCTAAATCCCTTAAAATTTGCGGGAGACTGGGTGGGAGCCTCCTCTGCAATGATGCTCTCCGAACTAAGTGGCATCATGTAGGAAGCCAGTTTTTTTGTGTCCTGTATATGTGCCATGACGTCTTTGTTGTTGCTAGTGTCGTTAAGGGAGGTTTCCTACACCGATTTGATTGGCACGCCGTCATATGAAAGAAATAACCTTAACACGGAGTAAAACACCGATAAAACAAACAAACAAACCTTTAAGACCAGTACTCGCATATATTGGGTTAAGCGGATTTTGAGAAACTTGAGAAACAATTGTTTGGAAACCTTTTGTCTTTTCTGTAGTTTTTTTAGTCTGTTACTGGTCACAAACCTTGTGTGATTCGCACGTTTAGTCAAACTTCAATTTCGCAGAGAATACAGCAAAGTTTATCAAATTAACTGTTTTATGTCGTTCTGTTCGGCACTGCAGAAATTTATATTTTCTGGTAATATAAATACTTGACATTCACTGTATGACATGTCTTTATTGATTTGTTCCATTGGTGTTTAACGTTGAACCCAATGTTATTTCCCTTATTTGACAAATATTTATTGCGAGTGAAAAGTTGAAAACAGAGAATATACTTCGTTAAGAACTCGAACCCAATGTTATTTCCCTTATTTGACAACTATTTATTGCGAGTGAAAAGCTGAAAACAGAGAATATACTTCGTTAAGAACTCTCGTCCATATCCAGAGTAACCGGAAGTAACCCGAGAATAAATCTCGTAAAAATAAAATCACTTAGTCATCTCCGGAGCAACCGGAAAATTTCCCTTATATACTAGTAACTAAGAATGGCAAGGGGACTCCAACGTAGCCGGTGTACTTGAAGGTTAGACGTGTTGAATGAAGGGGAACTTGGTAGTCCAACGCGTAACGCACTGACACACAGCGCTGTAATGTTAGGAATGTACGACTGATTCTTTTATGTATTTAACATTTAAGAGTGATTTCATTCAAAAGTTAACTGTATTTACTTATATGAATATTTAGTCACAGGCAAGACAGCATTCTGGTGAACATATTTACACGCAAAAGGGGAAATGTTTATGTTATTTTATCCGATCATTAAAGCATACCAATATAATTATCTACGCGGTGCTAATAATTAGGAAAGTCATCTGATTGCATTTTGATTTTAACATTCTTTTTTTAGATCTGAGATATATTTTTAGAATAAGTTTCCTGAATTACACATTGATTTCTTCAAAGCCTTAATGCCCATGACTTGTAGCAATTAATATACACAAACTACTATGCCGCAGTGCAGAGAGTGAATACCATTTGTGGGCAATAATGTTGCCGTCGTACTCTGGCAATAGTTACTGAGTGATGATACTAGCTGGCAGTTACAAATCACATAAAAAAACAATATACCTGGAGAACAACAAGTTACCATTATCAAAATAAATACCAAGCATTTTGAATAACATATTTCTGCGGCTTCTTGCAGATTAAAGGGGCGACCTTTTTTTATACTTCTGTGCGGTTATTTTCAAGTTATTTACAGGTATTATGAGCACTAATTCCACAGGATAGACTGTTTGGGTTTGGTCCGGAATTTCCTATTCATAGAGTTATTATGTTATATACATGGAGACGTATCAATCTGAATTACTGATTTATCAAATCCCCAAAGTCGGCTTTCTAGATCACTTCCCGTAATGGGTTATGCAGCTTGTGAGATACTTTTCGATTTGTGCAGAATCCTTTTATCGTTTCTGTCATTCCATCAGGCCCATAAACTGACGATAACTCACCAGCAAGTGGGACTCGAGCTGCGTTGTCGGAATACATGCTTTAGAATACATTCGACTGACAGTTTTATGTCAAGAGGAAAGCGTTCTGAACTAGGGCAGCTGTATTCGATGGTAACGTAGAAACGGAGAGTACATTTCGTTCTTAATCACATCGGTATGACTTGCACAACTAACAATGGAGTTACCTGTGATAGTTGCATTCACCACTTTACAAACTGTTTAAATTAAAAGACCAGCAAATATATCGTTGAGAGAGTTTGGCATTTTTAAATCGAGCACAGCGCCTCATTTATCCGCAGACGTCGAGCAGGCCAGAATTCCATATTAGGGTAATTCAGGACCACTGGCATATACGTGCCAATGTCCAGTTTATCCCTTGAAGACACCTTAAGGACTTGTTCAATCATCGGTGTAAGACTTGGACACACTTCTGCGTTAATGAGCCAAACTGTGATCGGCTGTAACGACTGTGTGACATCTGAGGTAACTTGGACTCTAGTTGTGTGCTTTGTGTCGCCTCTATAAACCTAATTAATTAGACAAAGTACAAGAGTCGTAGAAAAAGAGAGGAATGGCGACGACTTTAGTTGACTTTGCTCGGATTTAATTAGTGCATGCAATTAGCCGCAAGTTCAAGGCAAGTGAAGACAATCAGGAGTTGCAATTAGTGGACAGAGGTGTTGACCACAATCTGGACACTCCCTATCGACAATACCTATAAATTTAGCTTCTTACAACAAGAGATTTCAACTGAAAGCTGGTTCATCATTCCTTAGAATCGTTTTACGGAAGTACCTTTACATTGCTAACCTTGTACGCACGGCTCCAGCAATATTGTCAATTCGAACTGCTATTTAACGTATTCAGCAAATAAAATGACTTGTTATGTCCCCTTTATTGTTAAGATTGTTTATTTTGAAAGGTCTGTTACGATATTACAAATATGAAAATATCATGTTTTTTCCTTATTCTTCATGAATTTGAATTTATCATTTGGTTGTAAACGTCATGCATTGATATAGGGAATATGCGATAAACGTTTCTGAACAATTTCTAACCATCAAAATATTGATTGATGATTTTAATAATACCAGAATATTGTAGAGTTTGGTTCAAATATCTCAATATTGCACTTTTGAAATGCAGAATCGCCTGTTGTCTTCACTGATTTTCGTACACATTATTACATCTAGTAAATTGTAAAGTATGTTACACATAACGGGCTGCACAATAACCTGTATATATTTCAGTGAAATTGAAACAGTTTTAGGTTACCGTCCAAAAGCTAAAATGATATAATAAGCGATATAATAAGAGTTTCTTCTCCCACCATTTCAAAGCTGAAGCGAAAACCAGTGAAGACAACAGGCGATTCTGCCTTTCGAAAGTGCAATATTGAGATATTTGAACCAAACTCTACAATATTCTGCGTATGATACTAAAGGAGACATAATACAATTCTTATTAAAGTATATAACTAATCTATGTTTAATAAGAATTTTATTATGTATTTTTACATTCAGGCTGTTCAGTCGTATGGTGAATAAAATAAATAAAAATAAATAAATATGAGAACATGATTTGTTTTTAATCACAAGGTAACACTTATAACAAGGGACGGTCTTGTTAAATAAAGATCATATGTGTACACTTTATTCAGTGAATTGTTTAGCTTTACATGCCTATTCGTCACTTTGCATTATTGTACCACAAACCATATTGCTGGAAACAACATTTGCCTTACAGCCATTAATTAATTAAGGCTCTAGGCACTGGCTAGCTTGTCATATTCTATCATTTCGCAATAATATTGTACATTACGGTATTCACATCAACGGGGATTGCCAATTTTTTTTTTCCAAATTCGACATCACCCACTGGAGAAAAGCGGGATTGTTATCATCTTTTCTTGAACACGTTGAGCACGCACACAAACTACTCTAAATCGGTTATAAAAATATATTTAATCCTCGATTACGTCTTTCTATGTCACTAACAGCTATGGGTTATGCTACTAATGAGATACTTTCCGATAAGTTTGGAATCCCTTTGTCATTTCTATCATACTTTCAGAATCATAAACTGACAATAACGTCTGAGCGGGTAGGATTTCGAGCCGAGCTACCAGGCCACAACACAGACTTTACAGAACATTAAATTGACAGTTTTATATCATGACTCGCAAGAATTTCGAAGCGAGCAGGTTCGACGGAACCTTTCTGTTTTTGTGACGAGCTTTGAGTTTATAACTTTGTTAAATACATTTTATCTAACGAACAATTAATCAGAAAAAAAGAAAAAGGGTTTGAATCTAAATCTTGCTTCTTTATATCACTGTCGTGAATGTGTTTGAGAAATGCTCCAGGATGCGTGCATAAATTTGTCATTCTCTCTGCAATAAACTGGACATAAATGTTTAGTGAGTAGGATTGAATCTCTCTCCACTGCAGCAAAACAGACTGAATAATGCGTTAAATTGAAAGGTTTATATCATTATGCTCCGTAGGGTTTGGGGGAAATGGATTTGTACCTGCTGATTGGTGCTAAGTACACGTATACACGTAGACATTAGCCATTTTATATTGGATATTTCTTATATAGAAAATGGAACTGCCAGTTGGTCAATTACTCTACAATAATATCAACAACTATGATGTTAAGATTGCCCTGTGTCAAACAAAGCCTACGGAGCAACTCTCTTAACATTGGTGTATTTTAATTGCTGAATCGTTCATCATAACTCTTTCAAATGAACCTTGACAATTAAAAGTGAGCTTTGAAATAGCGTCATATGGTATGCAGAGACGGTATTGTCCATGAGTTCTACTTCCTGTTTTGCATTTACCAAGGGACGGAGGATTTAAAGCGATAGGCTTGCAAAGTCAAACGACAGTTGGATGAGGAAATATAGATTATTCAGTTTCTAACCCACCATTCATATACTTTCTACGATTTTTAGGAGCTACACGCCCAAATTTCTTCACAGAACGATGACGAGTTCAACTAAAATTATTTACCTGCCGTTTCAACGGCGTATAAATAACAAAACTGTTCAACCTGCAGAATCAGAAAGTTGATATATTGTGGATTGTGTCTTAACTTCATTAGCCTATCGCTTGACGTTGTTTTTATATACTGATTGATGGTACAGTACTTTGGACTTTCCTGGAAACGTAAGTCCACAAAATCGTATATGCTGCTGAGTTAAAACAAAACAGATAGCCGTTCGCCGATCTAATTTAGTATAAAATACATCGAACTTTCATTCATGCTGCCATCAACAGTGTACATTTTTATACTAATTAGCTATAATTTATGTGCTTTAATTTTTAGGGCGAGTGAAAATATGATACTTGGAGAGCCTAGAATTTTCTCTGAATGGTGATAATAGCAAGTATATATCAAGCATTTGTGCCATTAGATGTGTTCGACCTCTAAATACTTCAGAAAGGTACTACATATAAAGTTTTCTTGAAGAAATAAGGATGTTGCCGCGAGCAATTCTAAACACATTAGAGTGTGTTGATAAATATTGTCTGGCTTCCCAACCCACATTAAGGTGTGTCTGGTGTTGAGGTAAACCATTCACTTGATTCTACCCAGACTTGAAGAAAAATCTAAATATTTACTGGCTTCCTGGAGTAGATTATTTCACCTGAAGAGATTTCTTTGATCAAATCCAATGTAGGGTTGAAGGGGAAACATTTACTTCAAGAGGAATGTATGGTTAAACACACCCTTCTCTGTTGCACATCACCGCGTTAATGGCCCTTACACTTGTCAAAACATGACCAGGTCTAGCTATACAGGAAATGCATTTACCTTAACATACACAAGACACAGATCATTGATATTTGAAATGCTTTCAAAATGTGTTTTCGGTCGATAAAGCAATATTTAATGCGATTAAATAATCTTATTTAAAGTATTGCTTAACAGAAAAGATAACGCTACGCCATTTTACCTTCTTTCTTTCTACGCATTTGAAATTAAATATATCGGAAAAAAATGATTAATATGAATTTGGTAATAAAATAGTAGAATTTATGCAATCAATTTGCTTGTCGTTCGTTTGGACCAAAATATTTTATGAAGATAGAAAGGTTAAATATTTTTTTATTTATCACGGGTATATTTGAATGATATTACACTCATGGTTAGCTTTGTACCGTTTTACGTTACAACCGGATGATGGCAATTTTATTTCTATACCACATTACCGTCGTATAAATGCACTTTTTTTATTAGTTTAACAATGAGTTTACCTGGCAACTATACGTGATTATTTGGTGAAAGCAGAAATTTCCATAAAAATCGCCGTGTTTTCAGAAGGTTACATGCAAAACCGCACACGCATGTACATTGTTCAGCACATATTTAATTGTAGGTGAAAGTAAAACTAGTTAATTGTAAGCACTATATGAACAATATTTTTGTAAAAGAGCTGAAACGTGATTATTTTGTTTTGTTGTCTTTCTTTCACTTCTTTCTGTTGGAATACATACACCTGAGGTAAACACGTCAAATACGTATTTTAATCAATTACGTCGAAATACCATTTAGCACGGCGTTAAAGACCAATGTAATTAGTCTTTTTTAGAAACGCAACGTGGCTTAGTCTGTTAACCATTGATTTGTTTGTTTGTTTTATCGGGGTTTTCCGCCGTAAGAATGCATTAATTGTATCGCATCGTGCCAGTCCAGTGGGTAAACGAAACCACCATATTAACGACATTAACATCAAACGACACATAACATGACATGGCGCCCCAACAAATCAGCTTCCTGAGTTCAGAGTCCGCCGAGGCACGGGAGCTCCTTCCATTCACCCCAGTTTGCCATTGAACTGCACCTAAACAACCAGATCACCTGGACATATCCCATCAAACAGTGTTCATAGCAATATATAGCCCAAATGTAATATAATAGGTTTTAGCGCAGGTTCATATGTATGCATGATATTCTCATTTTATCAATATCTTCCAGTACATGTATGTCTTGAAACATCGCTTTAGTCCCCATTTCATTTAGGCTCCATATACCAAATGCCATTGAGAATTCAACAACAAAAAAACAATATAGCAAGCGTAATACATTTCCTACATGCTAGCTACTGGGGACTGACGTTTACGCATGTCCGTAAAAGTCTTGCGCAGGGAAGTCTGGGTAGAAGTTACCTCGGCATTCTAAATGTGTTGAGCTACGGGGTGCGCAAAATAATCACTGTTGTCATAAAAGAAGTAAACACCAAGAAGTTCCAGTGATCAGTTTTGAGTAACACAGAATAAGAGAAACTCCGAACAAAGAAGTCATGTTGGTATAGATAATATATTTCGGCGTTATTATGCTGATGGTGGCATGATAAAGCCGAAATATATTATCTATACCAACATGACTTCTGAGTTTCTCTCATTCTGTGTTTGACGTAGTTATGCTATGTTAAATTAGGAACATGTAGCATTCATATCGAAGGCCAAGATGTACGGAGAATACGGGCAGTAAATCTTAGCCATCCCAACAAAGTACAAAAAATGGTTGTCCATAATATTCCTAGACTTTTTATTATTTTATTAAAGACAATTGCGAAAAAAAATGTATTCATTTTTATTTCCTGCTAAAACAATGGCGCAATAGAATCACAAGATTTTAAGCAAACAATTATGCAAATTCAATTTATTTTTAAATTGGAGTATGTATCGCCCCAATGTTTAGACATCAATCATTATTTCTCAGTATAAACGAAAACGAAAGATAAATGCTGCAAAATGAGTAAGTCGTACTTTCTAACAATATACGCAATACGCAGCATTACGATTAATATTGCTATTTTGGCGTAAAACTTAGACTGAGACCAATGCTATAATGTTATAATTTGTTTAACTTGTCTATTAAATAAACCTTATGACATTTTGTTGTTTTCCGATTTTCAATTTATGTGTATATTGTTACGGTAGACACCAAACAGAAAGAAAACGATCAGCGATTTTATATATTTACAATATTTATTGTAAAATAACA
>JAVFBZ010006270.1:0-12297 GCA_032466195.1 Katharina tunicata
AGTATACGTCACCGGACTAAATTTTGTTGGAGAGTATGCGTTACCGGACGACACCGGATATATATGTATAGGTATTCGAGCGTTATTAAAAATAATTGATTGTCTTAGTAAGCAGGATGATGGTGACCATGCTGTGCTTATTAGAAGGTGAAAACACAGTGGGTCACCTGTTCGTTTTTATGATATCCAGAGCCAAACATTCATAGAGAATGCGTATGCCGCGTAAATCAATCATCTATACAGGTAAACTATATGAAGCATACTGACAACTGCGAAGAATACTGTTGAAAAGGGTTTTGTCATGGAAATGTTTTTTTTTTTGTGTTAAATCACCAAATACTAGTATATAAATTCACCTTTTCCCGCTGCTTGTTCCAGTTAACTTGACGGAAAGCGATAAAAAATAGTGCACATTGTAACTTATTTTTAACAGAAAAGGCACCGTAGGCCCCTCTGTGTTTTTACACCAAATGGATGACGTATGATTTGTTTTGGTGTCTACTGTCGCTGGTTTGCACCAATGGTACTACGAGGGTGTATTGTTTCCATGACAACCTGCCAGCTTATCTCAACCTACCAATCAATACAAAACAATGGCTTCTGCTGCTACAGCAAATGGTTTAGTTTTTTAGATTTTGCAAGAAATCAAAACACACAATTGGAATAATAAAAAGCTTACCCTGGTTCGTAACGTTAGTTGTAACTGATTGACATACATTCCAAATTATGACACCGATGAGTACTAATATCATATGTCTATCCATGTTGATCAAAGAATGTCAAATGTGCATGTGGTATTACTGTGCGTATAAGCCGGAAGCGAGCTAGGCATTAGGACTGGCGACTTTAGATTCCCTGACCAGTCGCTGACCGTTGTTAGTCTAATTGGTAGATTTTTACTTCCGTTTAGTAACTCCATAAACGTTGAGCTAGTGGTTGAAAACAAACTCTCTTTATCAATTGTTGTTTCCATATAAGGTATTATCTCTTTTTTGTTGATTCTGGAATAAGAGTTAAATATCGCGAGTTTAAATTCGCCGGAAATCAATACACGATCAAAATCTGGATGACGGATTACCGGTTAATCGGGCCCAAGAATGCAATAGCTGTACATTGGGATATTAAGCACAGTAAGAAAGACAATTGACCATATCGATACTATTTGACAGCGGGGATCAATTTTGTCAGAACAAGGAATAGGCCAACCGGGGACCGATCGTTTCCACAAAAAATCAATTGATTTGGTTTTGAAAAATCCAATATCATCTGTTATCCTAGATGGATTTCAAATCTGGCTAATGGTATGTCGTATTTATACAAACACTATTGTATTGTGTGCAAACCCGATTACAATATGAAAGAGGTAAATTTAGTGGATGGACGGTGATTCATCTTGCAGAGCTTTAACACAATGGTGGGACAATGGGTACTTGAGGTCTTCGGGGATTTATTGCGAATTTGAGAAGGCGCATAAGTCTTAGCGTCCTAACCGTACTTGTGTTTTAAGTGACTTTTGATTTGATGTTCGGTAACGTAACCAATCTGTCAATATTTAATAATGGTTTTATAAAATCCATTGTTTACAGAACTAAAATGCGTTATTTCCCGTGCCACATCCACCTGACTACTCTGTGTTATATATATACTGTTTTATTTGCTTGCCTCCACCAGGATTCGAATGTGTGTATCTCATGAGCAATTTGATAGCGATATAGAATCTAAATTGATAGACAGAAAAATCGATTACCACCTGAAACAATGAAAGCTCTATCCTGTAGTTAGTGATAAATTATGGTAATATGTCAGATGCTTGTGTCCTTGAGTGATGTCAACTGATCTCAATTCTCACATGAAGGCTCACAAGAAAATAACAGTCATACGACATCAGATGTTAACTTGTCCAAAGTAGGTGGTATAAATCAAATCTAGCTAAATGAAGATGTGGAAAAAACAAATCCGCACTGCGAGACATACCCCGTGGCCTGCAGCAAATACGAATCCTGTGGCTGCAGGCACAAAATGTCGAGGTGTTGAGACATGTGTTAATAATACCAGCCTCAAAGCCTTGGCATTTGTGCTGTTTGCATGTTTAAACAAATACAAATGTATTAGAAGCATGTATGATGTATTATTAATACATGCCTCAAAGCCTTGGCATTTGTGCTGTATGCATTTATAAACTCGCTTTTTCAGAAAACCATGGTAAAATTGAAAATTCCGGCTCCGTAATGCCTTGCGTAGTACTATCAGGTATATATTGCCTAATTTTCAGAACAATCCTAACATTATTGACAGAGAAATAGTCCATTTAGTTAGTGTTACATTAACAACAACAAGAACAACAAGAACAGCAACAAAAGCACCAACAAGAGAGTGAGTAAGATCTAGACCCCGTTCACCAGGGGGTAAAAATCACGGAATGATAAAGAAAATGAGTACATTTGTATATACGGGCACAAGTAGAGCTCACAAATAATCAACATTTGAAAAAAATGTTTGGATATGAGATCTAAATTGGCATTATTCCGTAATACAAATAATTCAAATTTTATAAGCGGGCGGTGGGATTCATTTGTAAATTAATTTGACATCAGATTAAGACTTTTAACTGCACACATGACATCTCAATCATATCTAAGCGACACAAATAGGCTCTTATAAACGTTACTATCTCTACTAGACAATATAATGGCCTAGTTCGTTTGTATGTATTAAAACACTGCAAAACACCAGCATAGCAGTATAGCCTACTTAATTATCCCTTCTATGGCTTTATCCAAGCTGTTCTATTTTTCACATTAAAGCTAGCTCCATTTAAAGTGTCTGGTAGGAGTAAAAAAATTCCAATTGTATGTTCATCTAAACAAATTAGCCTGTGTAAATCGATAAAACGAAAGTTACCCCTTCTCTCGCCAAATCAAACCATTTCGTTGGTATGTGTAAATCATCACGGAGTTCAAAGTTTACCTTACACTTATACTGCGGATTCTGGTTTGAGGATTGGATGCATTATTTTGCTTGATCATTTCTGATAATAAAAAGTTATGTTTTTGTCGATAAAAACAAGGAACATGACCTTGAAGATTCCGAATTTTGGGTTTAGGTTATTTAATTATTTATATACCGAAACCTGCAGAAAGTTCCGGGGATTTGATTAAATCATTCAATTTTGTGTTGACAATTGCTATAGAATTCAGAGAATCTTCCCTGTTTCTTTGATGAGATGTTGGAATGTATAGAAATTGTTTAACAGAAAAACATATTGGAAGATGAGATGTTGTATTATTGAACACTGTGGCCATCAGAGAGTTAATTTAACACAAGTAAGTAACTCAGTTACTTAAGTATATTTTTCATTTTTCAACATTGTAATTATTGTTTTGCATGCACAAGTGAATTTAAATCGTTAAAAAAATATTGAGGACATTAGTATTGTCTGAAGGCTGTTTCCTTTGAATAATAATATCACGCTCATAATATATTTGTGGTCATATTCTCTTGCAGCACAATGCCTTTAAAACCACGCTTATACAGCAGTGAGAGGTGTTGCAAGGCTTTGGATATCAATGGATGCATCATCAATTAAACATGAGCATTTATTATAAACCAGAGACGAGCGGGTTGAAAAGTTGATGAGGTTATTTGGATCATACTTTCATTTCGTTTTTTATAGAGATCGTGCAGACATATACATACAGACATATAGTTAAGAAAATGGTCAATGTATCTCGCGTTTCTAATGCCTTCTATGTATCTACGCAGAGCAGAATTTAAAATGCCTAATGCTGCTTCGGCTGATGTTGTCACTAAGCCAAAACGACATAGGGCAAGTGCTGGTTAATATCTTATCCAGAGGCTATATTCTCTGACATTCATAGGGGAAATCTAAGCTTGTGAATCCCCTTCATCAATCAACCTGTATACCATCGAAAAATCAATTTTAGATGGATGTTGGTACCTGTCTAATAGGCTCTTTGGATACGATGTCGGAATTGCTAAATGGTTTTGGTTTGTTTTTACGCTATGTCTGGAATCGAAATTAAGCTGTCATGATATATCATGGCCTAGGAAAACCCTATATTCCACGAAAAGGATATATATTTGATTATGGGCAGTGAAGAAAATGGAAGGTTAGGAATGCCAATAACAACATAATTCATTTTTGGTAGGCAGACTGAATTTACATTAATTAGCTTCTGAACCACGCCTAAACTTGTCGTATTTTTCTAAAGTCGGTCGCATCGAGTCATCAAAATAACACATACAATAGCTACTACATGTATGTATACTTTTTATTATACAAACGTGTTCACCTTATTATCACGGAAGACGTCAAGAAACGAAACAGGACAAAAGCTGTTTACCACAAAAAATCTCCGCTTATGTATCAAAGGTCGCTCGCGTAGCTAGATCGCTCGAGCTACCCAAATCGCTACATCGATTGAATGTGATGACTGGTTCACAAATGCGACCTACAATTCATACATCACTTAAAAACGTTGAACGTTATACGATGAAAAAAAGAAACTCATCAAAATAAAAACCGGTACGTAACGGATACATTCGCATTCAGGATACAAATTCGAGGCCTGAGGTAGCTCAAACTACGCCTTCGGGAAAATAACTAAAGAATTAAGATACTGAACCGTTTGATTCGTGAGAACTGGCTGGTAGCAATAACAAATAAGCTATAATAAACGAATTATTTTTTACCTTGGTTTGTAACGTTAGCTGTTACTGATACACATATATTCCAAAACAAGACACCGGCGAACACTAATATTATATGTCTGTCCATGTCAGTATGTCCCAGGTGACTGTGGCATCGCTGTAACGGTAAATCGATAGAGAGCTAGGAAGCACGACAGACGGATTAAGACTTCCTGCTCATTTGGTGAGGTAACTGTTAATCGAATTGCCAGCCTTGCACTTCCGGAAAGTAACTTTGTACATCCATAGCAATTACTCGAATAGACTAAATAAAGCTCTATTTTCACGAAGGACATTCGTTATGTTTTATCTTCCGGAATGAGAGCCAAAGAACACGTTATCACGTCTCAGGAAAATAATGCACCTTCCTCGATTACTGCCATCAACTGAGTGAATAAGAATTGACAGCAAAATCAGTTTTTCGTCTTAAAACATAGACCAGCTGAAAGGTAAAGAAGTTACCTTGGTTGAAAATCAGTCAACGTTATGTTTTTGTTTTGCAGTTGTTGTAAGTCAAAGTATTACGGTATACGGGGTATGTTATTTCTTATCAAATGGAGTAGTTTTTCACTCTTGACTGGTGTGTCGCTTATTGCTTATTCCCGTTGTTGTGGTTATGACACGTGTTCCGAATATGCTTTTTATTAACATTAATAAGTCGTTAATAAAAAATATGCGATCAGCTTTATTTGTATTTTGCAAACGTACAACTTCTAGCTTTTGAATCCAGAGAGAAATTTGAGATATACGCACCCCATAATTTTTTGTTTTTCACAAGTTCGTAAACTCAATAACGGTTATGTTTGTTCACAATAATATATTTTTCTCATAAAGTATCACAGATAGATAACGACACGGTGATGATTATGTATATATTTTTTATCGGTGTGCTTCAAAGACGTTTGATTCATGCACTAGAGATTAAGTTTAATTCCGCCTGCAGGCTAGACAGATAAGCATTTGTCCTTGAGTAAGGAGGATCTAATCAGACAGTCGATATTTCTTCCTGGGCAGATTTTATGCTACACTCATCCTCGGCCTAGAAGATACCCGTTTGTCCGGGTGAATTTCGACGATGATTTGAAAGAATAAAATAAACCATCATTATGCATGAGTGTGCATTTTAGTGTTTCAAAACATTTCCTTAAACACTGAAATAATTTGACTGAACCTTTTTTCAAAATAGAACAAATAATGTGCTGTGTTTAAACATTTAATTGATAAATGATTGTAGACCCAATGGGATTTTCCAAGTCTCCAATTTCCTTAAAAAAACGCCCCGCAACTCTATCAATGTTAATATATAGTTTGTCAAGACACACCACGTTCATATATAGGGCTTTAGGTAGTTATAGCGTTTTTCTTAAGTGGTTATTTTCTGTTGAACGAAGTGATCTCCTGAACTACCCTTTGTAACTGGCCATTTACCTCTAAAAATGATCGGTTGAACTTTAATGGTCAGCTTTTGCGACATTAGAAAGTGACATTGATTAAGACTCATAAAAAGCTATCTACATCGCCCCAGCGCACCATTAAACACTAACCACTGCCTCTCAAACTTTGCTTAACGATTTATTAAAGATGTATTAAAGAGTTTTCCGCAAATTGCTCCGATAAAGCTTCCGAACAAATGTTTTTGACCAAGCATAGCGGTGATTTGATGTGGCTTAAGAACTTGATTTAACTCACTTCATGAATTTTATGATGCAAAAACCGTACATTTGCCAAATCCATAAACCACAACAGGGTAATAATCGGTAAAAACTTCATTCAAGGGCACATTAGTCCATATGAGAACATTATGTTTTGGTCGATACTCTATCTCCACGCTACCAGCCGTGGGGGTCCGCCTTCATCTGTGTCGGCCTGGAGATTATTCAGTACTATTAATTAATTGTCCACTGGATTGTGTAATGTAATTGTTCGCAGAGTTCAACTCGGTGGTCCGTTTTGCGTTAACTACATTTCAGGCGAGCTGTGTTCACTATTTCTAAGAAGCAATCGAGGATGCATACCCATGAAAGCTGTATACGAAGAGATTGAAATAAATCGCTGGTATTCTAAAAATGTCAACTCACTCGTAATGGGATCACAGGATTAGGGTTTTACGCCGTACTTAAGGTTGTTCCACTCACATGACAGTGGACCAAACCATTGGCAGAAGGGAACCACCCTAAGCACCACCGGCAACAAAGAAAACACCACAATACATTAACCCCCTTCTCCCGCTGTGCGCAGTTAGAAACCTTCATACGACGGCTTGCCAGCCCAATCGGTGAAGAATCGCTGACAACACATAAGACATTTACAAGACGAAAAACAGGACACCACAACCAATCGACTTCTTGATGCCCCTTCGGCTCTGAGAGCACCGGGGCATAGGAGGCTGCAACCAACCCTCCGCTGTGCCCAGTTAGAAACCTTCCCATGTTTGACGTGAAAAGGGATGATCAGTTATCGGTTAAACTTTCCATGCAGTCCAATATCGATTCATTGAAAACAACAACTGTCCAAGACATTTTGAGCTATAAATCGTTTGTGCTCAGCGATCAGGAGAAAATCTTTATCATCCTTGACTGTTATTTTTTTTTAACTAACACTCCGTCGAATTATACAGTTGCTCTAAAATGACCCTCATTAAAGTATGCATTTGTCTCTGATTCTCACAGTTTGGTTGATGAAGCCTTGAAAATTGAAAAATGAAGTTAAATTTTTAGACTTCAATTTCACGATGGTTTCGCTTCAAACACTCGAAAACAATGAGAAACCTTAGAAAGTGTCAAAAAAACCAATTGCTTTCTCTGCTTGGCATTTTGATTATTTTCAACTAAAACAGATCGGCAAACTATATGCATGGCAAAATAAAGGAATTCAGAAACGAATTGTCCTCTAAATATCAAGGCAATGTTCTTAAGCTACAATGCTACAATACAATTGACAGTAGCAAACAAAAAAAAACAACCAAAAATACAAAAAACAGACAACAAAAACAATAGAAAAGACAAAAAAAGGAGACATTACTTGTTGTTAAAAAAAAGCGATAAAAAGTACAAGTACAAATTGCATCCGTTGTTTTCTATTTTTAAACAACCCTTAAGATAGTTCGCTTCCTGGCAATCGGGAGCGAGAAACCCATACAAAGCTTCCAGTTAGAGCAGTTTAATACCATTCTGACTTTAAAAATATCAAATCAAAACTGGATGATGTCAAAGGGACAAATGTAGCAGATAGTTTCTGTTTTCATATACATCATGAAAGGTACGCCTGACCTGTTTCTTGTTGCAGGGGTATTTTTGTCGATTAGCTGTCCTTGACCAATTATCCTCTGGGTCGGCAGATTTGATATGTGGACAGTGGCCAGAAGTGAAAATAACATTCGCTTTCAGGGCCTCTCTTAGAAAATTGGTCTACCCTAATTGTTAACCCAAGTGGTCATTACCGGTGTTCGTCTTGTGCAAATCAATGACCCTCAATACTTCATGTTTGTTATTTATTGCTGTCCATCTCTACCATTTCACTCGTAAATCACGCGAAAGGGCATGGAATCTGTTAGAAATGACCCAAAGAACTATGGGCAGTTCACTCGGTATACTCCAAAATAAACAAAAATCATGTTGTATTAGTATAGTAATCCATCTAGTGGACTTCAGTTATTTAAAATGCGTTATCACACTAAATTTACTCTCGCAAAAGGATATGAATAATACTCCCAGAACCATATTCTAACATATAATGAATGCACAAACGCTTAACATGTAATTATTCAATAACAAAGAAAAAAACGGAACAATCAGTCACCTTAATTGGTGTAGATAATGAAGGCTTTATAGAGCCATAACTTGGTAAAATTCTGTCTTGATATTATTCTCTTTCACTCGCTTAAACTAATTTGATATTTCGATGGTCTCCAATTCAACCTATTACATGCCACCGAAATAAGAAACTGTCTCAGTTCGACTGGCTAAAGTTACGGACAACCAAAAATGTACGGAGAAATTCAAAGGTCTTGAAAATATCCCAAAAATAGAAGGCAATATTTTTCGCAACTTTCTGGCATCAAGTAAAACCACTATAAAACACTGTTGCATTGTGGGCTTTTGCAACCGAATTTTGTTACGAAGAAACGAGCAGCGACAAAACTTTGAACTAATGAATCTCGAACATTTTAGTGCCACATTACCCCACCCTCACTCTTAAGTTAAAACTGATGGCTTAGTCCACACCAAACTAACATTTATCTCGTAAAAATGCATTTCGTTGAAAACCATCTTATTCCTTCTTTGCTACTTGTTTTTGGTACGTTTGGTTTACCTCTAATAATTGAGTTTGTGAACGTAAATGTTTATAGCTTGAGATTCCTGACCCCTGATGCTTTCTGAGACGAGACAGTAGTTAACAGAGTTGTAATTGTGGCTGTTCTGTATATAGTTTCCCTGTTTGTTACCAATGTAGTACTTAGTGGTTTCATTCACCGATTGGGCCCGCACGCTGTCATATGAATGAAGTAACCTTTATATGTACAATAACATTCCAACTCAAATACATGTAGATTGTCATACCAGGCAATAAATAATGTTCGCATATTGGTTTAATAGTTAGACAAGCACCGAAAATTCAATTAATTAATTTATTATTTAAAATATTCCCTGGCCATCAATTGTTCGATGAGTAAGGATCTTGATTTAAATGTCTTCCACTCAGATATATGAGTGTGTCACGTTTATTAGGGTTTCAGATATATGTGTTGAGAACGGAGAAGAGCCTCGGGATTAGTCGACTAGTAATCTATTCCACATAGTCTGTCAGAGAGGTTTATGTTTTTTAAATTTCTTAGAACCCAACAGGGATTGATTGACGCCACGCTAGAGGCAAATTGATAAGATGTCAATGCAAATGATATTTGTGTGTTGTCAATTCCAGACTAATCGCCTTTGAAGCTTGACAAATAAATGAATTACATTAGACAGTTCCCCAAATTAAGCCTATTATTATTAGATGTTCGCCACTCAAAGAAAACAGTCGTCAAATCTCCATCTTTCTGCTGACTTTTTCTCCATTCTGTTCACTATGTTAAGACCACATAGTTATAAGAATAGTACGCCATGAAAGGCAATATAACGGAAATGTATACAGTGGTTTTTAAGATTTCTAAACCATTGCTTTCTATCAAGCCAAATTTCTATAAGCGTTCCTTTCCAGAACATATCTTCCACAAACATATTATCAGGTCGAGCGATAAAAGCTATTTTTAAATTAAGTAAATTAGTTTATAATTTTCCCGGTATTTCTGTTGAACATGGCTTAGTCTTATTTGACAAATTAGTTTTACCCATTATGAACTATGGAGCTGAAGTTTGGGGCTTCCACGCTGGAGATTGTATCGAAAAAGTCCATCTCTAATTCTGTAAATCATTGTAAAGTGCGAAGCGATCGACACAAAAGGATTTCATTCGCGGCGAACTAGGCAGAGTAGGCATTTACACGGGTAGACTATATAATATAATTAAGGTCTGGATAAAAATAGAATCTGATAACAGAAAAGTTGCCAAATTAATGTATATGCAATTATTTTTTTTATGTAACAACCTTAATCACACAAATTGGGTCAGCAGATCTCTTTAATAATTTTGGTTTTGGTGAAGTCTGGCTATATCAAGGGGTGGAAGATGCTAAAACATTCCTGTCACTAGTAAAGTAACGTTTGCGAGATAATTATATACAACTTTGGGAAAACAGATTGTTCAATTGACCAAGAGCGAGATTCTATGTAATATTTATGAATTTTCACTTTCAGGTATACCTTAAATTGCCGTTAAAGATAAATATAGATTTGCTCTTGCAAGGCTATGGGTATCTTCTCATCAACTCCAGGTGAAATTCGGTAGGTGGCATAAACCAAAAAGTGTTCCTTTAGAAGAACGAAAATGTATGAAATGTAAGATAATAGATAATATAAGATGAATTTCACTTTGTTCTTGTTTGTCCACATTATGATGAACTTAGAAGGGAACTTGTACCACGATATTTCTATAACAATCCAAACCGCATAAAACTTTCAATATTAATGACCTCTGAACATGTCCCTCTGTCGTATGTTAGCAACATTTGTACACAAAGCCTTTTTGTTAAGGGATAACCTATTTTATGTAGATACAATGGGGCGTGTTCATGTCATCATCCGCTAGGTGGCGTGCGTGTTCTATGAGGAATAGCGCGGCCATTTTGAACGTTTGACAGCTCGCACAATACAAGAATGTTGCGAACAAAATTTTACCAATTGGACGGTCAACAAACTAAAAAAAGAGTTATCGTTGAGAGGAGCGTCTGTTACTGGCGGGAAATCTCATTTAATCGAAAGGTAATTATATTATTTTATGTTTACTGTTTATAAAACAGAGCCGCTGTTGTTGTTTGACGCACAAGCGAATCTGACATAACGTAAAGTTCCGTTCACACTAACAACAACCTACTCATTGGAAATGCACAAAAAGTCAAATATTTCAAGAAAAGTTCAGGTATCTGTGCTTTACTACTCTAGGAGTAATGGGTCTATCAAGATAACGAGCTGCTGATTTCGTGTTATACACAACATCATTACCATGCCTTTTGTGCTTGTTTTTGTAAACAAAAATAAACACTTATTTGTAAATAATTCTATTCATAATTTCTTTTGCAGATTAGAAGCCTACGAAAGAAACTGTGATTTTAGGGGGGTATCGATCATCTTGCCACAACCTGAACCCCTGGAAATGGGTTGGCCTGTAAGTGGGTTTCAACAGCTGCAGGCAAATCATAAGATATATCCCCCTAAAGTGACTGAAGAGCAAATCAAGGAATATTTTATATATCGACTTGCAGGTATAATATATAATATACCTACATATATCTGATTTCTGCTTTTTGGTGAAATTTAAATGGATTACAGTGTTAGGTATTATCATAAATAATGTCAAGTGGTGGTGATTGAAAAAAAAATAGCCATCTTTTTATGATATTAGTGAAAGATATTACAGCATAGCATGTTCTGTTCTAAAATCAAATTATCATTATTTAAGTGGGTTTTAGGCAGCTCCATTGAAGAAAACGGTTGATTGTAAATTTAAACAATTAAACCAATGCTTCGAAATTGTGTGACATTAGATTGTGTTAAAACTGCGGCTTACTGCTCTATTTGTAAGACTTTTCATTTGATTTGTTATAGGAGACAGACAGGCTGCTTCTGACATCAAAGCCCTTGTGAAGGGGCAGTTATTGTTGCAAGGGAAAAGAATCCTGGCCTGCTCTGTTCTCGTAAAAGACTCTGTATTCTTTTCTGGCATTGTCGGGGCAGCTATGAAGAACAAGGTGATAGTTTTTCTGAATATATTTTCCATGTTTGAGTTTCGTCTACAATTTCATATTGTACGCTTTATTATCTGAAATTATTAATGCATACCAGTTGTTTTGGTATGGTACTAAAATGCTGGTTGGAGATTGGCGACTTCTGGCAATTAATTGCCATTTTTGACACAAATTGTCTACTCTAGATATGCTAATGACTTTTGGGTCACTTTTATCAGAACTACAATAATTTTTTATGTCTTTATG
>JAVFBZ010006292.1:0-12296 GCA_032466195.1 Katharina tunicata
TGCTATTGTGTTTTAAACGACCGAATGACGATATACATGCAAACCTAGAATAGTATTTGGTATTATCTGTCAGATAGCTAAATAATAAGATGAAAAGTTATGCTACCACATGACTAACAACCTTGTCAGCAACCTGCAGATGATGGTTGATTTGATGCTGGCAGTGAATCTGGCGTCGCTGCGGTCACATAAGTGAAACATTCTTCAACATGGCATGAATGCCAATCAAAAAATACAAAAAATCCATGTTGAACAATATCTAAGGAGTAGGTTAAATATATTGTTGTTCTACTCTTCTATATATATAATCAGAAGTGGTTAATAGACTTCTGATATAATCAATTTGTAAAATCTAATTTGAAACAAATTAAAAGGAGCATAAGCTCACCAAGGAGTAGGCCTAAGTAAATAATAACAAAATAAATAATAAACATTCGAATTATTAGCAATATATCAATTATTATGATTTTATAAAAACAAGAATGATGTCTACGAACACTTACCACTTCGTCTCTTGTTGTTGAATTTGGTCACAACGAACGTAATCAGTTGATGGGGGCTGCTCAAACAGCCACTTTCGCCAATGCGCACGCGCATCGCCAAGACTTCCAACAGTTATTCTCCTTATTTGGGTGACGCGGCCTTTGACTGAAGAAATTGCGCAATTTTCAAACAAGAAATATAGCAGAAGTCTTGGCGATGCGCGTGCGCATTGGCGAAAGTGGCAGTTAGGTGATTACAGTGTCGCCATGCTCTTGGTGTAATCAAGCGACCTCCAACTTTTGGCCATAACTTCAGAGTCGATGGTTATTTCAGCAAAATGACAACGGATTTAAAAAGAAGAGCCCTAAATCACCCCAGGTGCGTAGTAACATTGGTTCAGATTGTTTTATTGATCGATTTCTGGAAAGTGTCCGGAAATTTGTTGAAAGCGTCTTTCTTATCTTCACCTATTATACATACAGTAGAGGGCTAGTCCAGCCTAGTGTAATGAGTTCTCAGCGATTATTCACTAGATACAAGCGTCTGTGCATTGACTGACCTTGACTCTTGGTGTGATGATAAGGGAGACAGTCTTGGCAATGTTTCCTGAAGCCACTCTCCATGCAGGTCGAGTGAAAGTTTTTACCACAGCATCACTCCACTGGTACACACCAAGCCTAGAAAAACATGTCCATTAAACCAATTATATTATATTTATGCATTTGATTAAATAAAGGGGTATATTAGCCAGCAAAACACATGTATTCTCTACCTTATTATTTAATTTATTTGGTTGGTTGCACTTCTACATTATTCAATTAATACATACATAATTGAGAAATAACTACTTAATTAGTTGTCATATTTAAATAACAAAGAAAAAAGAACCTAAAACATTCTTTACATTAATTGGACTGATTCCTTTATTTACGTGGAGACATGCTTAAAGTGATTTTCACTAAAGTCAATAGGTAGATGGAGAGTAATTGGTGGAAGACCAAAAAGAAAGCTGTAGCCATTGGTCAAAATAGAATGTCACAGTGGCCTCAACAATCTAATGCTTTACCCACTGAGTTGTGGCACAGATAAATAATTGACAAAAAACTGGTTATTGCACCCTTTGGTAACTCCCTGAAATTCCTACTTGACGGATAACTTACACATCATTGAAGGCTGGTTTATTAGCTTTTGATCTTGGTGTTAAAGGCCTGCCAGAAGAATCTCTATAAAAGGCATATAAACCTGCTGTAAACCCCTGTAAACCAACACAAACAAACCAAAAGATAGTACATCTTAGTATAGAGTAACAATAGCAAAAACAAGCACAATCATGAGAAGAAGAGAGCACCCCCATCCCTGTTCCATTGGCGTACAAATATTGTAAATAATTGCAATCAAAGTACAAAAACTGTTAGAAGCATGTACATGAAGATGAGTTGTACACAGTTTAGCCCAAGCCCCAAGGATAATAGTTCTTAATAAGGAAAATTCTTAAAGCAGCTTTATGTGGTTAACAACAGGGTCAGCGAAGTGTAAAAACTGCTCTGATAAAATTTTACAGGCTCAAAATCAAACTGATTTCACATTAAATACATATGTAAATATATTTTTTGGTAATGATCTATTCTTTGAGGTTGGCCATGTTTGGAATTGTGCAACGTTTTTTCCGTTTCTAATAAATAGGTCACCCTATGTCATATTAAAGGCGATAAAACATGTAGGGGGGATAAAATTTATTAAAAAACAATTGTGTTGCAGCCTTTTATATATAATATGTAGGCTAAGTAACATCTTTAAAGGTACTATACCACAGAATTTCGGCCAAAAATGGATATTGTTAAATCTACAATGCGACCCACATTATAGATTTTACATCCTTTATTATTATTTTTATAAGGTATATCGCACATTCTCGAGCTTTATATTTTCCGAAAGCTTATACTTTACTAGAAAAATATAGAAAACCCGGTTTAATTCGTTTGTCGATTTTTGGTCGAAATTCTGCGGTATAGCACCTTTAAGTGACATAAAAACACAAAATGTATATTAGCTGGTTTCGTCTTTTTTCCAAGTAAGGTATAAGCGATTCCAGTTTATTTAAGGATTGAGTGCAATTTTTTTAACGTTCATTGGAGTATGAACGAAAAAACCGAGGTGCAAACTGTATGAACGTAAAAAAAATTGCAGTCAATCCTTTTAATCAAATTACAACAACACAGTTATTGATAATGACAGTTTCTACGTAGAAAATAAAATATAAACTTTATTCAACAACAAATGTAAACAACACGCTCATGGATACATGTGTCAGGCTCACTGTTACCATGGCTACAGAGGCTGAGCTACAGCTGGTCTCTTGCACGTGAGTCACAGTGGAAAAGTTTATGAGGCGGTTGATTTTACGTAGCTTTAGTTATTTGAGAATGATGAATTGGAGATTAATCTATAAATGAGGAGATATTACTGGAATTGAACTGATGTGTTGATGGTACTCTGTTTAAAATCAGGATGTGAAAAATATGGCTTCATTCTGCGCTGTGAATATGTGGGAAATGTGGAGATTGACTACTAGCGGTACAAACTTTTGCTAGGCTGTGCTATCATGGACACGATAGTACTGATGTGTGTTGCCATTCTGAACATTCTTGATTGTATAACTTCTGACAGAATTGTTGTTTCTGCGGCCAGTCATGTGCATTATCATGACATTATGTGACGAAATTCAAAGCCAGCATCATTCATTAATTTGGAATACGTGGTGCCACGGAATGTTGTTTTGAAATAGGCCTATATCACCACAAATCATTGAAAACTGATATATCTTCACACACTTTCGTTGTGGTACCTCTTGGATAAACTAACATCATTTCATTGTGCATATATTAAATACGCTTGTGGGTTGTGCATTAAAAATACAGCGCTTTCAGCTTTTTTATCGGAAAGAAATCAGATTTTAGCAAGTTGAGTATGGATTAAAACTCTAATTCACTTGGCATGAAATGCCACCACACACCATATCTTAAGATGCCAGGATTTGTCACGGCATGAAGGTAAGCGCTGATTCTAATATTAATTTATATTGTTTGTTGTATTTTATTCAAGTAAATTAATGTCATAATAAAGTCATTTTATTATGCAAGACCGTCTTCATTACGCTGTTTATAGCTGAAAGTAGTTTGGTCAAGTAGGCGTGGCTAAAAAATTGTTTTCGGTTCATTGGAGTATGAACGCAATAATTGAACCAATGAAAACACTGGATTTCGCTTGAACACCAGGAAAAAAAAATTATACAAAACTGAATGAAGGGCAGTTACGTGTAGGTGTGGGCTGTAGGTTTAGTGAAATTTGGGCTAGAAGTACCAGTAAGACTACATGAACATGTAGTTACAGTAACATTGCAGCTACAGCAGGAATATGTCAAGTGAACACAAAAATTAATTTTTTAATAATAATGACACTTGAAAATAACTCACCAGAGCATGGAGTATTTCATGTTTTACAGTAGATATAGTTTGGTGTAGATCTGAGGGGTGGGTGGATAAAGTCCCTGGACATATGTTTATATAACCAGCCACTGGCCTTAAAAAACAACAAAAACAAAACATTACCATACTGCAATACTGATGATGTATTACTAAATAAATATTCAAGATGAAATCATAATTTATCATGTTACAGAAATGATAAGAATGTACATTTATTAAGAATTAAGACGTCATTATGATGTAAAGGTCTGATTCTGACTTTACAATTACTTAAATTAAAAGACTTTTAAACATATGACTTATTTACAAAGAGCTTAATTATTATATTCTCTACATAAATGGGTAACTGACTCATTTAAAGGGATGTAAGGATATGTAATATCTATCACTTTCATAAACTAAAGAGCTTTTTTTTTTGTTAAACTTCAAGAAATCCAGGTAACTGAATCATGTATCCAATGTTAAACCTTTCCATGTCTGAAAGAGTTACTAGCTAAGTATAACATCACTCACAGCATGATGACCGTAGTTGCATTGGACATAAAAAAATAGACAGTCAACTGTAAACTTTTATCTGTAGGTGCCACCAGGTTAAATACAAAAGGAGGAATAATATATAACTACATTGTATTTGATATAAGGGGATGTAACTCTGTTAAATATTAGCTGCTGAAGCTCATCTATATAGACTTCTGAGTGATTCCCATATAAAGGTATGTGTGAAGTATTGGGCAAGTTAACTGGGAATTTTTGCGGTGACCGATGGACGGACAAGACCACAACAATTCACATGGGCAAACATGTTTATATGCCAACTTTGAGTTGAAAACAGTTGCAGGCTAACCAACTATTTAATAAAATTTCATTCAATATCTACTTATACAGAGATACCATTACCTATTTTATTTTATCTGGGGCTCAACATTATTGATTATAAGAAAGCTGAAAAAAAAATGAAAATTCTATATATCTCACCTGTCGAGAGCCTTTTCTAGCTGACAATGAGCAGCATAGGCAACAGTAGAGCCAAGGTGACATCTATGTGATTCTACAGCTGATATATAGAGGATGTAGTCTGTGTCAGAAACACCCAGTCCACTCGTACCCTTCTTATCACATAACACTGACCCATTACAACTGTGACATGCCTGGTCAAAACACAAATTAAGACATATCTAGGTTAACGTTGTTTTTCTTCGGTTTTGGAAATATCTTGCATCATTTTAAGTGGAAGAAACCCCAAAAATGAGGGGAGTCAGCTAGATGGACTTTTGTTTGATTTTTTTGTTTTGGGTTTCACGCCGTACTCAAGATTATTTCACAACGTGCAAGCCCAAACCGGTGAAGGAAACCACCATAAACGACGATGGCAACATGCAAGCAAGGACAAAACATTACATAACAAAATAGGACACCACAACAAATTGGCCTCCTGTGCCCCTGAGCTCAGATAACACCAAGGCACAGGAGGCTCCCACCCAACCACCCCTGATGGACAGTAGACAGTCATAAATAAAAAATGATGTGCAGAAAGTTTTCAGTATTTTTGGAGTCAACTGAAGAATGTACCAGTCACCTGGTAACTTAGCCCTTTAAATTGACCTAATATAATGCTATGCACCAAGGTCTAGTAGTCTAATCTTCCAGCAAATGATATAGTGAATGCTTCCCTTTACAGTTTCTTGTTTTATAGTGAGTTGTACATATATGTACATGTATGTATAAATGTTTACAAACAAATCTACAAAATAAATCAAATGACACAAAATTTACTTAAATATCAATAATAAACACAAAACATAAGGCACAAAACCATTTATAGCATTAATGTTCAAAGCTAGCTATAAAGTGAGTCATTTTCAACATGGTATGTGGGATTGAACTCGAGCAAAGCAGAACTGATCTAGTTTGTATCTGTCGCGGGTACCATCTTTCAATCTCATGTCACGTGCAACTCAATTTTGAATTTTTATAGTTATGGGATGGGCAGCAAAAATTCTAGTCGCTAATGGCATCAGAAAGTCGCAAATGACATCCTTAGATAAATTCACAAACTTTGAGTGGTTCATTTAAAAGGGAAAAAATTTAAAGATTCCATATATTTCTGCGTTATTAAACCATCTACGGTAGTGAAGAAACAAACATTCTGATAGATATTTATGTAGTGTTTCAAATTTATAAACAAGAAGGGTTTGACAGTCAGAATTTATAAATACACAGGCATGACAGATGAGATATTGATTTCTTTGTTTGTTAGATTGGGGTTTTATGCCGCACTTAAATTTATTTCACTCATATGGCAGTGAGGAAACCACCCTTAACAACGCTGGCAACACAGAAGATGCTACAATACATTAACAGGACAAAACATTAACAACAGGACACAACAATAAATAGGCTTCCTGATGCCCCTTTGATAATTAAGACGGAGGGCACAGGAGGCTCCCACCCAACCACCCACCATGAGAGATTGAAAAACCTTGAAAAAAGAAACAATCAAACAATCCCGAGAATATGGCATGTCTAACTGGCTTGACACTAATTAAGCTTTAAAATAAAATGTTGCTTTAATCACATGTCAACAGCAGGCGTTATGGTTGACTTTTTGTTGAAAATAATGTTAACAGAGTGGATTATAAGAAAAAACAATTTTTTAAGGAGAGAAATCTTTGTTGACCTTAAGTCCATCATAAAGTTCTGGTTTGTTATTTCTAATTGCAAGTCTATATAATTTATGCAAAAACATTGCGATACAACTACAAGAATAACAATTATAAAACTTGCGCCAATGTTTGATTTTGTACTACTGGTATATATACTGACCTCCAGATGTTGCGTTGGTATCACAATGTCCCCACACATGGTGTTAGGTAAACAGGAGAGATAGCAGTATGGAGTCATGTGTAATACACTTGTACCAAAATTATACTGTATCTGACCATCTTCACATTTCCTGAGTAAAACAGGACAGAGGATACAGTTACGGAAACATATCAATGTTAGAAATATACGTTTGTTTAAGTCCATCCCAATTAGGAAACCAAAAATAATCTGTCAGTATGAATTGCATGTGACATAAAGTAAAATGTGTGCAGTTTCACAGAATCAATGTAATCTGAGTGTGTGCACGATTGATAGTGGTTTTATGACATACTCAGGGTTATCTTACTCATGAGACAGCCCAGATGTAGGTATAACTGGAAACAAGTCCATGAAAACGAAGAACAGTTTTAAGCCTTATCATTAAACTGTAAATACATGTTTATAAACACTGCCTGCTGGTTTTCAATGCTGTACTTAATGTTATTAATATGACAGCAGTGTCTCTTCGTGATAGGTGCTGTACTTTAAATACAATGTAAGGTTATTTCAGTTTTATGGCATCAGTGTCCCTTTGTGATAAGGTAATTAAGTTAGGGGCCACAGTTACTGCCTCATGAGGCCAACAATAATGAAGCAGTGTCTCTTCGTGATAGGTGCTGTACTTTAAATACAATGTAAGGTTATTTCAGTTTTATGGCATCAGTGTCCCTTTGTGATAAGGTAATTAAGTTAGGGGCCACAGTTACTGCCTCATTAGGCCAACAATAATGAAGCAGTGTCTCTTCGTGATAGGTTCTGTACTTTAAAAACAATGTAAGGTTATTTCAGTTTTATGGCATCAGTGTCCCTTTGTGATAAGGTAATTGAGTTATGGGCCACAGTTACTGCCTCATTAGGCCAACAATAATGAAGCAGTGTCTCTTCGTGATAGGTGCTGTACTTTAAATACAATGTAAGGTTATTTAAGTTTTATGGCATCAGTGTCCCTTTGTGATAAGGCAATTAAGTTAGGGGCCACAGGTACTGTCTCATTAAGCCATCTGTAATGAATAATGAAGACATTCAGCCAGCCACAGATAGCAATAGGATAGTCTAGCAAGTAAAAACTATCCCTTTTTTACTTTTTAGGTCAGTCGATCACAGACACTCTAGCTCTTATACTCCTCAAGTCCCCATAAATAAATCAGGATATTGAGTTGATAGAGTCAACATACTAACAAAATCAAATTTTCTCTCAGGTGATAATAATGATAATATATAAGAACTTGATTACCTTTGTAGTCTGATAGGTGCTCTATTCTGACGAACTTTTAGAGTATTTTCCCAATACTGGGAAGCTTCAGGCAACACCTTGTTCTGTAAAAAGTATAGAGATTAATTTATTAGTGATCCCTATAAATAAGGGGTTTTGTAAAATTTACACCTACATCTGCCCTTTGATTGAATAAAATGTTCATTTTCCCCTAGATATGTTCAATATCACAGTCAAATAATTCCATCTTGGAGCTTGAGCTGTCAGATATTAAGAACTATCAGCACCCCTTCAGAACAACGGGTTCTCATAAGATAAGGTTTGAAAATAAAGGTCTGTATAATAAGACAGAGAGAAACTAAAATCCTGTATATGCCTTCGACAAGTACACTCAACCCTGTACCTTGTATAATGGATATAGATTTTGATTGTTTGTTTGATTGGTGTTTAACGCCGCACTCAATAGTATTTCACCTATATGACCACTATGTGTGGTCGGTGTATCACCCCTTGAACTCTGCATCCACCGGAAAACTTCCCTTATAAAGGTACGGTCCATAGGGGGAATCGAACCTATTCCAGGTACAGTGAAGGGGGTTTTGTAGTCCAAAGCTCAACAATGGAGCCATGGCGAGGCCTTAATAATGGGTATTGAAGGGGATTCCCCAATCCAATGATCAAATAACTGGTCCAAGATTTGGTCACCTACCTGAAGTAGATACCTCTGCTGTGGCGAGAGAGAGTCCACACTGAAGTCATAATGCAGGTAGATTCTTAAAGGCATGTCAGCACTTCTCTTCCTGATGACGTGCTCAGATTCCAAGTCCACATCATATATTACCTGATCAGGAAAAATAAAAACCATCTTCTGAGACAGAGTTAGGTGAGATATGTTAAGTGATATAAACACAATTAGGTCAATAAAATACCTGCAAAACATAGTTTACCTTTATTTGTCAAAAGATTTTCACTGAAAGGTGGAATAAATCCCTTTTACATAAACATCTGTCAGTTACAATGTAGCTAGACTCAAAAGAAGAGTGCAAGGTGTTCGAGCCATCTTTAGAGGATTCTTTCAAAGTATGCTCAAATCAAGTTAAACACAAAGTAGTGAATTACCAAGCTATTTTATGTACCAAGTGCACTAACAAGTAGTCCAGTCCAGTCAAGCCAGACCGTCAACGCCATCAAAATGTTTCTTATTTTTAACCTAACAAAATCAATTTGGCACCACAACTTTAAAAGTATAAAGGAAATGAGAGAAATGAAAACATTTAAATGTTATAGGCATTTTCTTTTTTAAATTTTTATTTTATTTTATTAATTTATTTTTTGACAGTTAAACAGCAAACTTCAACAGCGCACCATTCATTACCAGTAATCCGAAATCGTGCAATAAAGACATCGTTTTATTAGTAGTTAACAAGGCAACTTAGGCAAACAAACTGTTCAAACAGTTCAACACGACTTTTTGTGATTGATCAGATCCCTATCTTTAAGAGTCAACCTTGGATCCTGGTATTCAGGTTGAGATAACAGAAGAATTTTACACAAAGTAAACAATCAGGCAGTAAATTGTTTCCAACATTCTGGAATTGAACTACATGTAGATGCCAATTGATTTAATTGCCTGGTGTTTAATATACATGTAGAATTTTAAGGAGTAGTCATTGAAAGTGTATCTAATGAGATATTAAAAAACATTATCCAACTCACTAAGTTTTGGCTGGCTAAGAAGAGTTTCATAAAGTACGACAAAGTTATAACTCCAACAAAAGATACACATGGCACAGTGATTCAATATTTTCATTTCTTTTAAAACTATTATCAAGAAGAGTTTGTTTGAGAAGGTACATGTTGCATGTTGCAACTGCGATGGAGAAACATTGTTTTTTCAAATCAGCACAATTCTTCACATTTTTATGGCTGTGTACTCAGCGTGTGTTACACTTGTTGTTTACAAATGAAATACACTGCTGCTGGCGTAACTAAAAATCAAATGCCCATAAGACGATTCACAGTGCTAAGTACAATTAAAGCAAGAAAACAGAAAGGTTACCAGTATACTGACTGTTACATGTATTTTGTTTACCACATAGCTATAAATGATGGCCTGTTTAAAGGACTTATAATAAAGGATTGATACAAATCCAAAATGCTGAAATATCATGTCTTTGAAAAATATGTGTTGTAGCACACCCTTGTAACAGATCATATGTTTACTACTACATTCTGATTTCTGAGACAATCAGATAATAGTTTTACAATCAGGGACAACATTGAGCTGTATATTTAGGATATTTTGTAACATTTTCTAATGAGAAACAGTACAATGAAATAAAGTCCGAGAAAATGAAAAACCAATTTATGTATACTATATTACCCTTTGCTTATAACTTAGGAAAATATATCTTGGAAAACTGTATTTAATATGTCAACATCAAAACATATTAATTATTATGGACTATTGTTAAATTCAGCTATATTCCTAAGATGAAGCTTTGCACATTCACAATTTTTATGCTTATGTAATGTAAGCAGGAAACATGGCAAAAATTACAAAATGGCAAACTTTGATATTTGTTTTGTGTAGTCCAAGTAGCTCAGACCTTTTGTTTTTCTAAAATTTAATAAAGCATGACAACGAAAAACAAAGATACATGTAGGTGTGAGATCAACCCAGAGGCAGCAGGCTTTTTTGTCAACTCAACATAAGCCTGGCTAAAAGAGCCATATCACTTGTCTTAGTAAATAACATAAAACTACAAAATGGTCCCTTTTTATGTTCATTTTAAGCAAAAAGAACAACAATAAGCTAAGAATGTTCTGCTATTGGACACAAAAGAAAGTGACACTTTCAGCTTGATGGCAGCAGGCCTATCTATGTAAGATGGAAAGCACAGATTTTGAGACAACTAACGTCTACCTTTTATATGATGAAAGTTTGTGGGAAATATTTTTTATGAAGCAAAGCTAGAAGGTAAGAAAGCATTGTTGTTCCAGATTTGTTTCTTGGACATTTTTAGGAATGCTCATGGTGCTTGTTAAAAATTGACCATAAAAAAAAAAAAAACAATGAGAAGATCTCAGAGGCTACTTTTTGACGGACAAAGCAACTCAAAACCTCAAAAAGACTAGATTTAGCGAAATCAGACATTATCAAAATTACGCGAAAACTAGTGGGAGGTTATTGGCCCATGTTTACTCATACATGTCATACTGTCTCTGATTAAGCATATTTAAGGTCCAATTATTTCTATGTAGGTCTTAAAAGCTTATAAAAGGAAAACCTCTGTTTTAAGAGTTTCACCCAATCAACAAAGCACCTGCTTAGTCTAGCCCAGTAAACTGGACCTGGTAAATGGTAATTATATGCAATCTGACAGGTCTACATGTAGCTCCAAAAAAATGCAAGTACATGTAGCTGGTCAAACTAATCCTAACAAAATTGTTCGTTTTGTACTATACCAGGCACTCCCAAATTTTATAGTACAGCCTACCTTCACCATTCATTGCATTCAAACGAGTTGTTCAATGTTTTTTATCCTCGCAAGTCGATAGTTCAACTTGTTTGTCTGAATGTTGTTGTAATTGGTCTAATCCCCTGAAGGGCAATTCCGTGAAAACATCAACCAACTGACTAAAATGTCAAAACATGCCTAGGAATGCAGTTTGCAATTCATTTATTAGACAATATATCAAACTTAAGGTAGTTGATATTTTAGTGGAAAGGGCAATCATTAATATTTGTTATCAAGGGGGCAGGAGCAAGTCCAGGTTACCTCCATGTAGCTATAGGAGACAAGTATGGTTGTCACACCCTGAATTGGTTGGGCTTTTTTTCCCACATAACCTCAAGATATAATTCAGAACTTTTATAATTGTTTTAAGTGGAAATGATGTTAGGTTTTAATAATGCAGATTAAGCAAAGTTCTGTTCATTCTGGTTTGGCCACTTGTACCCTGTATGTCCCACACCAAAATAATCATAAAAGTTTAACTGACAAACAGTCATGCATCATGCATGTGACAATTACTAAAGTTATAATGCAAAATGTAAATCAAGTCCTCAACATATAGCACTACTTGTATCAGCTCAAAGGTTTATGACAACCCACTAAACTGGAATAAGACCCCTATTACAACTTCCGTTTTGTTAGGGTCGAATATAGTTCTAAGGTGTGTTTTCCTCTTTATTTTTTTTCTCCTCTTGCAAATTGATTTTTGGTGGACTTTTTGGTATTGATATGGAG
>JAVFBZ010006313.1:0-12294 GCA_032466195.1 Katharina tunicata
TTTGTTGAAATTGTGTGTGAACTATATACTGATTTATAATTGTAAATGCTTCATTTTTTGTTTCTGACCAAATAAAATAAATTTCAATAATAATAAAAAAAAATAATGCTATTCCTTATTTAAATACAGCCAACTTATAAACTTGAGAGAAAGGTCGATGTAAAAATTGCAATGCTGTGTCAAAACTACATGAGAAGTCTTTATTTGTGATTGTTTGAGAATTGAGCATCCCTTTGTAAAGATTTTCAGTTGTGACAAAAGTTATCTTTTGAATAAGAATAAACCGGACGAACCAATTGTTACATTATACCCAGACAGGTACCTCACTGCTATGGGTGCTCACAAACCAAATATATCATGCCCCACGTTGGTCGCAGACTATGCTGAGGTAAAGCAAAGACGACTTGTCACATTAAAACATATATAGTGATTTGGGCTCAGTTTTTTGTACCGTACTCTGTGTTTGATAAATTTCACATTTTTGACGTGGATTACGCAAAAAGCAAATTAATTCCACATTTTCGTTATATCTGCTTGACGTTGATAAATGAGTCTTTCGTGGTATTTTTTCAGGTCCGTCATTTCTTACGACGTTTCCTTCGTTCAGTATGATTGATGGAATAAGTCTGACAGTATAAACTTTCATTTATGCTGTTCACCATGCCAGGCGTCTTTTCTTTATAATTGTTTTAAATAGAGAGAAAAAAATCCAACAGCAAAGACCTGATCATATCAAAATAAACCCCGTAAGACCATTTTAATGAAAGCTGTACATAGAGTGCATCCCTCTAGAATGCAGATGTCTACCTGTTAGTTAAATAACCACGTTTGTGTTTCCATTTTATTTAAATAAGTCGCTGCGTGATTTGATGACGACGTCTGACTTCCTGATGACAATATTACACGGTTACACGAATTAAACCATTCGTGCCAGTGTGTCTGTGACATTTTCTTTCATGTTGATGAATCCAACATAGATGGGGTCATTCTTGTTATATCACCCACTTCGTATAAGCTCAACTTTGTACACTTCCTTACTGAGCGATATTAGGTAACGCGCAGGATTTTACTTCTACTCCGCCAACTACCCTCCAGACAAATGATAAATCGATGTAAGCTCGCCCCCTCATCCTAACCTTTTAAGAGCTTCCAAAAAGTGCGTAATAAAATCGATTTATCTCTCCTGACTTCAAATAAAAGTTATTGTCTTTAGATTTATATTGAGTAGCAACAACCTGCTTATATTTTGTACTGTATATTTATGATTCTCCTAAACAGGAGGTTAATAAAGATATATTATATTACTTTTTGTGATAAAAGAGTCTTGGTCAAAAGGTTGTTAACCCTTTGCGTTTGCTCGAGTGTGTCTGGGGTTATCTAAGCTCATGTACTTCACTATTCAACGATCAGTTCTTCCTTCAACTCACAGTCTACATAACGCACTTATGTGGGAAAAGTCGTGGTCTCCTTATATACTCAGCTGACCAAAAATGATAGCACTCTCAATGTTCGAGGCCGTACTCAATGAAATTGCAGATTACTGAATTTCATTGTGGCAAATGCAGTTTTTATCCACTTTTAATTTCGATTTGTTGCTGCACTGTATGATAAATGAAACGGTTTCAATGACGAACAAAACCTCAGTCATCACAACATAAGGTTAATAAGAGCCAACAATATAGATTCACCAATAATAGGACATTTAGAGCACGTGTCTGCATTATAAACAATCCTCAGTCCGTGTTTATCTTGTAACTCAGCAATCGGCCATTTCTGAACACTGGCAGTTTATTCCACAGCACAACTTTGACTGTGAAATGTTAACAAACACTTAACAACTAGAAAATTCATGGAATCCAATCAAATACCTAGATTACAATTTACTTAAGCAGAGATCAGGACTTTTTATTCATAATACTTACAATGAATTATCTCTACTACTCAATGGAATTACGTCATTCCAACGTAGAAATAACGTCAATAACCAATGCAAATTATAAAAACGTTGCTGCATCATACTTCAAATGGAAATGCGGTCAAGATATACAATCATTGCTTGAAACGGTCGTGACATTTAGGTCGAAACGTTTTACAGGAAATTAACCCAAGTTGTCATACATAAGTTGCCTGGACATAATATATTTCTTAAGCAGTATATAAATCAGACTTTCATTCGTTTGACTTCAGGACAAGGTCTATCTCAGGAGAGTTGACATTTAACATGAAGTCAGGGGTCTGATTTTAATTGGCCTTGTTGCTCAAAACGTCAGAAAGATTCCACAGCCCAGAACGACATCGATTTATTACTTTCAATACAGGGAACCTTGTCCATATCTATTGAAGGCCCCCGTCTCAGTGGTAACAAGCAAATTTATCTCTCTGGGTTATCCACAAACTACCTTATTTATAATGTTTAGTGCGATACTTTTTTTCTCCAATTTACTGGTCTTTACCATTAATTTCATTCCATGCTATTTCCATTTACTATGGCAATAGGCAGAAGGATTTTATTCTTTAAAAACAAAAAGCAAAATCAAAATGGTGATATCAAATTGAATTGGAACAAAATTTTTAATTTTAATGATTTTGCAGTTTTACACAGCCCCCTCTATGGATGACTTATTTGACAACATTTCTGGCATCATCAAATAGCTTCAGAGGATTGGTTTATATCACAAGATATAATTTGTAATGAAGTCAAAATTGTGATTAAATATTCATAAATATTATAATGGTTATAAATCATATTCCCAATTCTTAACGGTTGAACATATATCAGATTGTTTACTTCTGAAGACTTAACAGTAACTCACAGGCTCTTATGCAATAGGACATGTAAGTCTCGTTCGCTGCTACTTGACGTAGGGCTACATCCTTGAAACTCTGGGTTTATGTGGGGAATAGCGGTCTTTCACCGCGGTATTTTCTTTTGCTTTGGTGCAGTTATAGGACCACGCCGAACAATCTCGTTAGCTTCCCGTGTGATGTTATAACTGAAAAAAGTTACATGTACCAGGAACTTAAATGAATCTCGTGAAATCTCTTGCACCACATGACGTCACTTACTGGCCCTATTGCGCACAGCTATTAAATATTATTACATTCTTATTCCAACAAACAATTGGTGACTTGCGAGAAAGACAATCGTTTCAATAATACTCTGTCTTATATGAGATGTGCACCTTTACATTTGGAAGGGGGGAGTGTTAGAAGAGTGAAGCCTTAAACATGATAAATCGATTGCATTTAAATACTGGAAAGCGTCTGAACTCTTAACAACGTAACCCAATAAAAACCGACACATCCTTCCTGGCTTCCACGAAGATGCCAAGTCGTTAGATAGTGATTATGTAGACATACTTTTACTAAAACGTTTTGAGCTTGAGTTTGAAGTATAAAAAAGTTAACTGATGTGTCAACTGCGTCTGCGAAATGCAAATCGCATTAAATTGCCTGGCATACTTAACTATTAATAATACTTATCTAGTTGATTTTACAAACACTACGACTTTTTCTGCACACCATAATCATAAATCTATCTCCGGAGAGTTGACATTTTACATGAAGTCAGGGGATGTGATTTTAATTGGTCTTGTTGCTCAATACGTCAGGGAGATTCCACAGTCCATAACGACATCGATTTATCACTTTCAACACTTGTCCATATTTATTGTCTTGTAATAGGTTCGTCTCAGCGGTAACAAACCAAGTATTTCTCTGGGTTATCCACAAACTACCTTATTTACAATGTTAAGTGGGATACTGTCTACTGATAGCTTTTCTTCGTTTCTTTTTACAAGGGAAATTGGCTTCCCAATCAAATGCATTTGGATAGTGTTTGCAAGAATGTCTTTACCAAGTGCTCATTTCCATAACCGGTCCCAGGACATTTCCATTTACTAAGCAATTTCAAGACGATACGAAGAAAGAGTACCGACTTGAAAACAAAAAACACGGATCAAAATGATATCAAATTGAATTGAAATACCTGTCAGAATAAACAGAATAATTATCGTAATATGTGATAGTTTATTTCTTTATGTTAACCCCTAGTATAATTATACAACTGTAGAGCAGATACAGCGAGAGCCACGAAACAAACACCGGTATTTAAATCTTAAGACGAGTCGTACTTCCTAGCAATTTTTGTCATCAGCAACCGTATGGTCATTTCAACATTCTAAGGTGATGAGATAGCATTATTGTTGTATTGTAAGATGCCACCACCAAAAGATGACACGTTTAAACACAGTGTTCTATGTTTATCGTTTCAACCCACTTAATATTGATTGACATGGGTGCCTCTGAATCAAATATGGAATAATTGCTTTTCTCCTATACAGTGTCTACATCAGCCAGTCTAACAGAATCGACCGGATTAAACATAGAATGTGTCGATTAGATAACAATGGGGAATATCCAAAGGGCCAGAAGGCCTTAGAAACATTTATCAATGTTCACTGCCGAGACACGACAGTACCGGCATGCTAGTATATTTCTGAAAGAAGTTATATTTTAAAAAGTGATGTATAATTCAAATAGAAGAAACTCCTTCATCAAATATGAACAACTCCCATTTGACCAACCCTTTATCAAGCAATAAATTCAGAAAATTGCACTTTATTTCATAAAGTATAGTTGCATTCTTAGATGCCAATACCAAAAATGGGGAAGTGTGTGTTCGATGTTTTGTAATCGTAAAGAGTCTGCGTCAGTCATTCGGACAGAATCGACCGAAAAAAAGCCAAAAAGCCCAAGAAACACATATCGACGTTCAACGAACTGACACGACAGCATGCCTGTTCTGGGAGGTGTTATGTGGTAAACGCTGAAGTGTTATTCAAATAGAATATTTGACGTGTCCATGAAATATGACTTAAACATGATAAACCTGCTGATAATCATGTACATAAATATGTATCAGTCATCCGCCAATGAATATTTTCTTCGCCAATACGAAAAGTGGAAATATGTCGATCGTAGGATTCATAACGTATCCAAAAAAATTAGACATCTTAGATGCTTGAGCGAGACAAAGATATACCAAACTTATAACTAGTTCAAGAGTTGTGTAACTCCTTTCATTATATCTTCTTGGCATCCATGAACACCTTTGTCTTGCAGATGTTTTATTGTTGAAGTTTTCTTGAATAACATTAAATTAATCTCATGCATTATTGTTCATTTACTAAATATGGGCATCATGATAACGAGTACGATAGAATCAACATGTGTCAGACTTAAGAGAAGTATGAACCTTAAAACAACTAAACTACGACCACAATCAAAATAACTGTTATCTGTATATAAAGAAGAGGCTTACTTTGAATCAGCATCAAATACATTTTCATTTTGGAACAGAAAACCGACGGAAGAAACGTTGAAGATGGCATATGACAAACCCGTGAGGTTACATCTTTGCAAACCATCTGAACTTTAAACAACAGAACAGGTTTAAATCAGGACACCCTTCCTGACTTACCCGAAAACTTCACGTCGTGATACATATGTTGTAAGGGTTTTAGAGGCTTGATTAAGAAGCTAAATTTTGAGACATCCTAAAAATTGCCAATTACAATTATTTCCAGGGGTTCATGTTAACATTGTTGTAAACAATGCTGGGTCAAGCTAATGGATTGTACACACTTCTGTTGTGTTTCAATTTTGTTTCATTAAGTAAGACTGGAGACGTCGGCTCTTTTTTTTGGTTTATAAAACTAAGAGTTCTTTCACATGGCAGATTTCTTCCAATGATGTGTAAAAACTGTGCAAAATCAATTATTTGGGGCGTTCCATGTCTGTCAGAGGATGTTGCGATCACTCTTTAAGGCGTTTGATATGATGGCGGGGATGCAATTTTAATTGGTCTTGTTGGTAAATAGGTTGGATGAATTCCCAGTACGAATAATCATCAAATTGTCATTAGTCAATGGTGTAACTTATTATAATATTATCTTGATATAATCAATTTGCATGTCTTGTTTCTGTCGGTTTATCGAAAGCTAGGTTTTCAAATTTAGAATAACTTGAATAATAGCCAATAATTCAAATGTTAAATAACTGCCTAAATACAATTTCCATAATTTTAATTACCTGTGATCTTTATGTATAATTTTACAATTTAAACCCAGATCAAAAGGATGAAATAACATCAAGGTGATAAGGCCAACACCACGTGTAACGTTTAAATCTATATGAATACTCATTCAGATAAATATAATTGGACCTGGATCCCATTAGAATCGCTACTGATATTCTTCTTCCTGTTCTTTTTCTCTGGGAGAGGGAGGATCCAATGCTCTGTTTATTTCAATGAAAACAATACGAAACTTAACAAGATTGTTATATAGGCTATTGTGCATAATCCGATGTTTGCTACAACTTCATAATTTACGATGGTGATGATTATGTCGTACGTCACTGGTAGGGATATCCTTGCCAAATTTGCCGTAGTTGAATATTGCCTTATGTTAATATAACATATCTACACTCTCACTGAAGAAAAGATTTGACAATGCTTCATCCGTCAAGGAAAATCTAACATGTAACTGCTGCAATTAGACGCGTTTGGTTGAGTGGGAACCTCCTGGTGCTCTCGGGGCCACTCCGTGGTTAAGCGTTGGACTACGGAACCCCCTTCACTGTACCCGGAATAGGTTCGATCCCCATGTTGACCTTAGGTATATAAGGGAAATTTTCCGATGGCTGCGGAGTTCGCAAGGTGTTTTTTAACCAGGTTTCTTCCCGGTTTCTCACTCACTATACACGGGCAACGAAATTAGTAAGTCGTTATATATGTGAAATACTCTTGAGTATGACTTTAAACACAAACAAACAAACAAACAAAACTGGTGCTCTCCTATGTTGCTGGCGTTGGGATGGTTTCTCATCCACTTTAGGTGAAATGGATTTTAAGAGTGAGAACAATTTCGACATAAATATTCCAATGATGAGTGCAATCGGGCAGAGCAGTTGTTACAGCTACACAACTAATAGGAGTCGCGATAATGCACGGAAATCTACTATATCTTGTCCCCACTTGGCCAAATTAGGGGTTAGAGACTCCTGCCACACCAATGAACGAACAGTAATCGTCTCATTTTTTTTCTTATATTTTTTTTCAACTTTATATTGGATACATTTCTCAAATTTGTGTGGATAACGAAAAAAGTAAAATAATTCCAAACTTACGTAATGTCTTCTGGACATTGGTGGATGAGTCTTTCGTTGTGTCTTTCTTGCCAGTCATTTCTGATTTAATTGTTTTTTCTCTTACTTACAATCTGATCAATGCAATAAGTCTGACGGTATAAACCATAACATATGATTTCCACATTTCTTGGCGTCTATCCTTTATAAGTGTTGTGGTGGGGAATAAATCTGGCAGCAAAGGCCTGATTATGTCAAAATTAATCACGTACCACAAACTCAATGATGGCTTATAAAATCCATCCTGCTAGAATTCTTTTCCGCTAGCTGCTGAGATCATAGGCTGGTTTTCCCAAGGTTTCATCGCGGTCTTCCACCATTGACTGGCAACTCAAATTTATCATATCAGTGAAATACCCTTGATTAAGAAAATAAATAAGTGTTAGAATTTATTTGTTCGATTCATTTCAGTGTTGTCGCTAATCCATTTTGTGCCTAAATTATATTTCAATGTAAAGGAGACAATCTCGTGCTGAAGTAGGTGAAGGTACTATACTCATTTTTCTTAGAACGATGAATAAACTTTAGGGGATTTGACATACGTATAACAGTGCAATGGTCAGCTACGTGTATGTTGCATTATTACAATAAATGGGTTTTCTTGGTAGCAACCCAATTAAAATCCACACACCGGTATTGGCTAGAATACCATGTGCATGTAATGCTATTCCAGAATAGTTATGCTAAGGAATTAAATCAAGTTTTCAAATTTCGGACACTAGTTTAACAACTTTCTTTTGTATCGATAGGACCCATCGTCATGCTATAACAATGAGAATAAATGTCGTGAAGTACATCCATGTCCTCATCGTCCTAATTACAACCTCTTTTCATTTAATTGTTATAACAATCAAGGCGAACAGAGTAACGCTGTTCTTTCTAATAATCTTCAAGTCATATCACGGGTTTATTTAGTTAGTACATGTTGGGTAAAAGGCAATTTTAATAGAAGGTATGAACAAATCATTCCCAATGAGTGAAATTAAACGTGTTTTCCATGATGAAAATATTAAAGCTGTCAAGTTGTCAAGGTTCAGATATCAACGTTGTAATTATTTATAACCGGCTGATGCGAAATGATTGCTATTATCCTTGTTCCAGCACCAGGGTCTATGCCATTGCGCTTTTGGCTTTTACAACAGGCGCTAAAATCCGCTCAGGTTATGCTATGATTTATCAGAGTGAGTTCTTTGCCTATCCAACTGTTGTGATTGAACGGAATAAATATCACGGCCATTTATTTGCCTTGGTAACCCCATAACCCTTACATGTACATCTTTACCAATTTCTGATTAGGACAGTACGTAACAAATGTCTGAAAGAAACATTCTGATTATCCGGCTATATTACCTCATAGTTAAAATAATTACTTTCAATACTACATTTTATTTTGATCTTCATTAATGGGTATTGTGAAAGAGCAAAAGGATTTCCACCTAGCTCGGAAAGAGAATATCATCATCAGATATAGTTATTACTTATTAACTCTTGTTATTTTTACTTTCAATAATCTCAAAAGATTTACACAGCTGAAAGTAAAGCTGTAGATTTGAAATTTAAAATCAGCTTATTAAATACAGCAGAGGCTTTTTTAAAAGTCCTTTTACATATATCATCAAATTTACCAATATGCATCCATACTTCTAAGAGAAAACTATTTTTTGAAAGTAGTAAACAATTTATTTGACCTGTTTTACCATGGTTTACATTATCAGTGTTTATTTTCTTATGTAGGTAGAGGGGTAGCCTATTACAATAAATAAGGTCGCAAATAACACACAATACCAAGCATCTAGATTCCTTCTCACAGCAGGTCCATTATTTGTCAGACGGATTTTGATTGCAAAACCGCTGTCCAGCTATTACACTGGAGCCAGTTCCCAAGACAACCCACAATTCTATCAGGCAGAAGAGATTTAACTGTTGTGGTTTTATCTACTGTAGCGAAATGATAGAACACATCTTAGATTGTAGGATGTATCAAGACCAGTTGAATTTGTTTATTGATTAAAGTAGACGAAAACGAAAATATAACGGAGAACAGAGATCAGAAAAACATCATCAAATATGTATATATTAATAACAGCAGACTTTTACCTAGTAATTTGATAACGACCCTATCCTTTTATAAAACCACCAGACGTCCTTGAGTAAACAGAATGAAACGAAAAACAATACAGGATATTGTTACTTTGAAGGCCATTCGTCCTTAAATATATTTGCTTGATCTCTTATGAATATGTCCACTCTAAGCAGAGAGTAAACCAATCCGCATAATCGTTATCAAAAAAAGATTAAGTTTTGATTATTTAAGATTGGTAACAGGACATTGATTTCAGAGGACCGGACACATGTTTGTTGAGACAGCTGTTAATACCAGGCGTATTGAACTGCGGTTTCGACTTTCGATAAGACGCTTGCCAATAAAACTAGACTTTTGTTAAACAAAAGGCAAGTAATCTAAGGAATAAACAAATATTGAAGCTTAGCGAGAGAGACTAAACAAACAACACATTCTTCTCTTCTCACCCTGTTCCATGTAGCTTATTAAAATCCACGAATCTTTGATGAGTTAAAGTACGTTTGTAAGTAGCGAATATAAAATAAATACACTGCTACACTAATTATATTCGGGATTGGAAAGTTCACAACAAAACTCGGAATGACGTCAACATGGGAGTCAAACGGATAGTGGATCCTTCATTGGTTTCCTAGCTCTTCAGAAAATCAAATCAAATACATCCCATTAGAGATTTTGTCTGCCATGTTACATCTTTACGTAAAGATTTTTAAAATATACCTATCTACACTTATGTAAAAACGAATATGTCATGTTGATGTTGTGTACGGGACAACAGTGAATCTGGTGTAGATAGTTACCCATAGGCACATTATGTACGGGCACTCAATTCACAAAGGTAAACGGGGAATATTTTATAAGCATATGAGTATTTAGCCTTCGTTCTGTTATGTTAACATATAACTACCTATAACATTATCCTACAATTATGAAATAAATAATGACCTGTCAGCATTATTCGACAAGTATTGCTTTGATTTGCTTGGTGAGTTACGATATACTCATACGTGTTTCACTTACATAAAAATAGCGTATAGGCGGTGTTTAATGGTAACCCGGACAGAAACCTGATAAGAACCACCATGAGCTTAGTCATTAACAACCGCACGGAAATACCTGTATGGTCGGCGGATGGGTCGGACCCGTGTGGTACACCGAGGCAGGTTCCACAGAGCTGTTTTATTCATGGAGCAATGGAGCTGTACCGTACTTTTGGAAGAATTGGTCTGTACTTTTTTTTATATAAAACTCTTTGAATTGCCAGCCATATATCGAAGCATTTAGTTTCATGACAATTAGAAATACGAGGAAATACTGCAACCATAAAACCGAGACGTGTTTCTTAACCGTACTAATTGAGTTATTCCTAGTTTTACCAGCAATACGCTAATGGATTAACATCTTATTTTGTAGAAACAGAAAACATCATATATTATTCTCATACCAAGTTTATGCTTTGATTGTCACTGTAAATAACTATTGGGATATTCATAACTATAAAGTTAGTATTTGTACACATATATGTGACTATAAACGCACGGGTTTTGAATTGTCGGTCTTTTGGTCACAGAACAATGGTAAATTCCAGACACTGTTACAATTAATGAGATACTAATAAGAGATCAAGCGTATGTACAAAAAATGCTTGAGTTAAAACAAGGTATGACAAACGCTACAAATTCCGTTGAGTTATGTGATCACGTACATGTATGTGTATTTTAAAATTGACAATATATGCGTGACAAATATTTAATTAAAAATTGTGCATGTGTATTTAAAATAAATTCATAAATAACCTTTCAAAAAATATTGTGTCCACTACGAACGAGTTTATGTTACACCCCCTGGAATTTCGTTAATTCCTTTATTGTAACTCTGTGGGGTTTTTTTAAGCCCACAGTAATGACTGATGAACCCGACAAAGATCTAACTTAAAATAAAAGCAATCACTAGTTCAAATATTTAAAACAAGATTGCTGAAATTGAAAGATAAAAGCATTTATCGGAAACAAAATAGGTTTTATTATACACATGTCACAGTTTTTCATATAAATATATAGAATATTGAATACAAATAGAAATGTATGGTGTAACAAAACTTTAATCGTTGCTTAAATCAAAATATCACCTAGCTCTTTCACTTCTACTCCGTTTGCGTTGGCCTGGCTTTTTGGCAATGTTTCCTGTTTGAGGAACAGAAAATTTAACATTTGTTGCCAAGATTCTATCTACCTTACTACATGTACTACCTTTTAAACAATTATTAAACGAATCACGTTTTTCAATTTAAGTTTTGTTTAATACATTTCTGTTGCCAAAATACCTTTTGAATTGTGGATTTAGAATATAAATTCCATCACCATGCAAGGACCGTCTAAAATCTAACATTTGTAATTTTGTAACGTCCGTCAACTTTTGAACAAGGTCTGGTAGTAGGGACGTCAATGACGTCATTCATTTGGTGTTGACAATCGATGAACAACACAAGGTGCCTAATATTCACACGCGTTTTGTTGCAAAAATATGAATGACACGAAACCAATAAAATCACATAGATGTAAAGCGTACCTTGAAGGCCAATTCCACTGAAAAACCGGTACAAATATCATTTAACTTACCTATATTGAACCGTTTGTGCACAGAGCATTTGTCAGCCACACGTCAATGCCTGCCATTTTTGGGCACATGTGTTCAGGGCAAAATGATCACGTGACGTAAAAAAATAGAAAGTTTTAAAAAGTGAAGAAAACGTTTTTGTCTTAGAAAAGTTATATAAACGGTTGTCTTTTTTCTCGTAAATTCGGCACATATATTTTGAAGTCGTTTAAAAAAGGTTTTTCTTTTTTTGGAAATTAAAAATGAATAGTTAAATTGGTTTCGTATGTAAATAATGTTACTCTTTGAACAGTTTTATACATGTATGTGTTTATTTTTATGCATATACAAGTTTTCTTCACATTTTATCAATGTATCAAAAAAGTCAAAACGAAAGTGAGGCAGCAGGT